>VALG01003077.1:3837-23498 GCA_009835305.1 Ipomoea purpurea
ATTCTATCATCCTCTTCCTCGTCTTCCTACCTTAAAAATCCTTATTCCATTGGGGATCCGCCTCTGGTGCAATGCCCCTCGAAACGCCCTGGGTTTTCTTTTCTTGAAATTTCGGCTCGCCCTTTTGTTTGAAAAAAATCCACGACTGATATTGAATTCAAGTCCATTGTTTGACCTTATGCATTTTATACTTGTTCCAAATTGATTTTCACAAGGTTTGCAGAACTCAACAATCAGATTCCTTCACTTCTGACTTAGCTTTCATCAAGAATATCACACAGCTCTACTATGATCGTCCAAGATTGTCAAGAAATATTGGTGACCATGCAAGGGGCTGCAATAGTTATGAGGACAGTTTGGAGCATTGTTGACACTGGTAGAACAATTGTCTGCACAATCCATCAGCCCAGCATCGACATATTTGAGCTTTTGATGAGGTAATTAAGTAATTCCTCCTCCTGCTCATACATTTTTCACCTCAATCCATTAATTTAATATACACTAAAATTGTATTAATAATGCAGTGGCCCTAATGACACTAGGAGGCAGGAAATTTATGTTGGCCCATTAGGGCATCATTCTTGCCATTTAATAGCTTATTTGAGGTAAGTTCCATGCACTGTATGTCTTTTTTCATCAATAACTAACAAACTACTTATTCATATATATGGACTACTTTTTCCCTGCATCTAGAGCATTGAAGCATCAGCAAAATAAGAAAATGGTTATAATCCTGCCACATGGGTTCTGGAAAATACAAAGCGTGAAAAGGAAGGAGGCTCTGGGGATTAATTTCAATGAGATGTACAGAAAATCACAACTGTACCAGTAAGTTGCAAACAGAACAACTTGAATACAATTATAGTTCCTATTTCTGGATTTTACTGTTATGCGCTAAAATGTAACGATGCAGGAGAAACCAGGGTTTGGTTAAAGAGAACTAAGCACGCCTCTATGTTGAATGAGGAATAGTTATAAATCTCTATGTTTGTATTTAGGTCTAATATTTTGTTGGAAGACAGATTTTTATCTTGCAAAGACTCATCAAGGTGATTACAGTAGTCAAAAGAACAGACGAGCTCTTGAATTCGATGTTGATGGGAATCATGGGCGATTCTATTGTATGTGCAAGATTGAAGTGTAAGAACTTGAAGGTTGTTCTTCGTTGGAGATCAGTTTGGGGAGCTCTCGTTTCTGGTGCAAGACACTATTCTCTGATCAACTTCATTCGTTGGTAATTCATCTTTTCTTTTTAGATCTTCAATATTTTTAATTCTAGAATTGTAAATATATTTCATGGTTTTTACAAAGTACGTAGATAATTGTCGATAAATGGTTGTGTGAAGAATTGCATGTGCAAAATAATAGTTTTAAAATTTATTTTTAATTTTTTTAATTTTTAAAAAGACAATACGCGACCATTCCTATCCAAGAATGGTCGCGTATTACATTTGAATAAAAATATAAAAAACAATACGCGACCATTCTTAGTCAAGAACGATCGCGTATTACATTGGAATAAAAAAATAAAAAACAATACGCGACCATTCTTTGTCAAGAATGGTCGCGTATTACCGACAATGCGCGACCATTCTGAAATGGTCGCGTAAAGTCCATGACTTTGCGCGACCCTCTCATAGGCACCATTGTACAATGGTCGCCTATTGTCTTTTACAATGGTTGCCTATCTGCAATTTTGTACTAGTGTCACTTTGTAAACCCCATATGCCCATATGTAACAAGTCAAAACAGTTAGTTGATAAAGAATCACTAGACTGAAATGGAAATCTCTCCTGTTTGGCAAGATGACAGCTATCACAAATCAAATCTATTCAGATGAATCATTGCTCTATTCATTCAAGAACTGCAGTTTTGAATGTGAGGCATGCCCTAATTTGGCATTCCAAAGAATACATTTGTTTACAAATGAAGCAGAATTGCATACAGAATGTGTATGATTGGGAAAAACTAAGTAATAAAGTCCATTATCAGCTCATCCCTTCAATCATTTTGCCATGGGAAACATCATGTATAATACATTGGTCAGAGTACACCTTCACAGTATGACTTGAATCTTTAATGAAGGAACCCACTGAGATCAAGTTATAATGAAACTCAGGGAATGTAAAGAACATTATGTAACACAAGTTTATCAAACAAAGTAAACAAACGTAAGTGTTCCTGTGAAGTCAATATCAGCTTGCTGACCATTTGGCATATATAACATACATATTATGAGCCTTTTTCTAATTTCTCAACAGCTCTAAATCACACACAATATGATGTGTGGCACCACTGTCAATGATCCAATCAGTCCTATCAGACTTAACAGAATTAATTGAAGGAAGCGTACCTTCTGTAACACCCCCCAAACACTGCCTATATAAAAAGACTTAACACATGAAGGAGATAAACAACAAAAAAACTAGCACAACGGAAGATAAAACGGAAAATGGAGATAGAAAAAGAAATAAACGCGGGTGTGTATGCCACGGAATAACCAAAGAAACACCAGGCGAAAATGGTAAACGCATAAATGGAAAATCTGCAGTGTGAAATACAAAAACTATCCAAACACACAAGTCGTAATGTATATATGCGCAGACAGCCACAAAAACAAGATAGAAGGTGCAAAGAGCTGACCAGAAAGCATCAGTAAGACATCAAAGCGCCTCTAAAACACCTGACAAGATTACAAAGAAAACATGACGATGACAGAGGCAGCGATAATGAACTGGTAAACAAAAACCAACTATTCGTTAAGATGATCAATATATAGTGATATAGATATAAAAACACATTTTAACGAAAATGAAATACATAAGATATATAAGTCAAAAACCCAAGCAAAAGACAACACAAGACTCATCACTTCTCAAAGATAAAACCGGAACACATCCCAACAGCAGCAGCAAAGGTACACACACAAAAATAAGACTTCACATGCAACACATGCCCTTGTGAATACACTTCGTCACAAATAGAGAGAGAACTCACACAATGGCTACACAAAGCCTCGTGGCATCAACCGAATCGACGAGTTTGATAAGTTGTCGGGAGTATCCTTATGCCTTTCCAAACACTTGTAGCCTAACGCCCCGCGACCTGAATATTTCTTCTTCCAACATAATACCTCCTAGGACCCCGGTGGCGTAGCACCTATTGCAGGTCCAGAAACACGTATTCGCCTAGGGGGACCGAGGCGTCCACCGAACAACATTAACGCCGCCTATTAATAGTTGACATAGGTAGACGATCTGTAGTGCCTGTCTGTCCAAGAAGATTGGCCTGGTACCGTAACACACATGTCAAGCATGCCCGATAACACATTTATCCCCGAATCACGAACCTCACACGAAACGCCACAATTATTCAATCACTCAGCCACCACGGGGACCGCTGCAAATACCTTGGTTAACTAGCGCCCATACACTAATCGGCAATTGCATGTAAAGCCACACAGCCACCACAACTCCACGAGTTCAAGCAATGATTACAACGAAGGTATGAACCCCAACTCAAATCAAGGAATGGCACAACCCAACGACAGACAACGATGTATAACAGCAATAACATCAACCACACGGAAGTAGCAACAGACGACACGCAAAAAAGACATTAAAGACGAAGAAAGTCAATAATAGCGATTGGTTAACATAGGAGAAACTCCCCAAAAGTAAGTGTCGCTAGTGCACACCACAGAAAAAGAGCCCAGCCCCCTCTCGGTTCAACAGAACTGGCACAATGTTGAAACTATAGCCATGAAATTCATGCCACCAGCAGAAAGTCATACATTGCCGATACCTGGATCCCATTTAAAATGTTCCTAGGTCATAACGAAAAACACAGAAGAAGGCCCAAATAGTTCCCTAAAAATAACGGATTAGTAATATAATGAATCATATGGCCTCGCACGCACAATAGGATCGAGAATTTCCCACTGGGGTACAGAAATTTTCCCACTCTTTCACCGCTGGAACGGGATGTAGTTACCCGACGGGATGACCCAGGAGGGTAAGTCGCACCGTGGGTTTACCCCGCGGCACTGGTAACGAGGTAGTGTGGCTGTGGTAGTACATGTCAAAGTGTCTCATCACACACAGGCAGATGTAGTAGCGACGCCCGCCCGCGTCGGCCCGCAGGGAACACTCATTGTTTTCGAAACTTCGTAACTACCAATCCTCTCGGGGATTTCTTCTCCAAAACACAAAGGTCTCAGTCTAAAAAACATTGCCAATCTCACCCAAGTACAACAAATGATCTTGAACCATGGTAAATGCATACTAAGATGAGCATGGCTACCCAAATAACGGATACCCGGTGAATAACCATATCGGCTCGTTTCTCTAAGATATGATGATCATAATTGGCACAACACGATAAACTGATAGCATAAACCTCACATGCTCATAGCAAAGAACAGAGTAGAATCAAGAATCTGATGAAGTAGTTAACAAATTGCTATTTAATATTATAGGGGATGTATTTTTAATGTAAGGAAGCGCATATGTCTTATTTAATTGTAGTTCTAGACTCAAAAGATACTTGTACTATTTTGCGATTCACCATTTAAACAAGAAAGCTCTTACACTCTACATAATTCTTGCTTCTCTATACCGCACATCTTCAATAGATCTAAACCATAGTTCAGAAATCATAAAGATCTCATATACCTATAGAGATTATAGTACTTAACTAAGACTGACTCCAAGATAGATCTATATAAAAATCTTTAGATTTTATCGTCGAATTTATATTATATACCCTTCTAGATTCCCAAATAGGTGATAAAAATGGTTGTAATCTTTAGACATTAATATACTTGATATTCTTTGGTCAGAAGGTCGTTAAACTTGGCATTGTGAGATTATAAAGCATTTTATTGCTGTGCCGCCATTTTCTCTAATGTATAACGAGTAATGTAGAGATATTTCTAAGATAAATGTTGTGTTATAAGTAGGTATGGAGTATGGAAGAAGAGTACTTCAATTAGGGTTTAGGTTTCAGCATATAGACTCTTGTGAAAAGACAAGCTGAGTGTGACCCTACTCACTAAGCTTCTAGAAAAAGTTAGGAACAAGGGGAACTCCTCTACAATGCAGCTATAACCCATCGGTAACATACACATAACTTAATAAATTGGTAGATGTGACCTGAGTCCATGATATGTTTTAAACACTTAGTCCAATATTCCAGTCTCTTTGATACCTATAAAATCTCTATGAGTTTTTAATCAAAATATCATCAAAAAGAGCTTATATTGGTTATTTTGTCCCTACTGCAATTAATTCTAGGATTGAAAATGTGGATTGTTTGGGTCACACCTCTCTTTGGAGATCTTGCCACAGGTTGGCCAGGGCTTGTGAATGTTACTGGTGATCAAAGGTTGAATTCATGCCTTCCCCATATGGTGTCTTGGTTTGCCATAAACTCCATGAATCTCTTTAAATCATCTTGAGTAAATGACATGCTGCCATCAATGTTGTGTTGTTTACTACTGATGGACCTTGAGTTTTTTACTAGATTGGTTTCTTGGCCTTGGTTTCCACCCTGAGGTTTACCCATGCTTTTTGTAACACTTATCATGAGTATGACTTGTATACCCACAATATGTACATATAGGTTTCTTTTGATTGGCTGAACCTTTCTTGAACCCTGCTGATAGTTACCTTTTGATCTAGCCAAGAGAGTACTGACAGCAACATTTTCTCTCATTCCTGGTATAATTGGCTTCCAAAACCACTGCTGGCCATGTGGAATTGTCTTTCTTGTTGAGCAATCATAGAGTATGCTTCATTAACATCAGGTAAGGGCCTCATCAACATAATATGATTCCTAGCCCTGTATACTTCTCATGCAAACCAATTAAGAAAATTTACAATTTATCCTTCTGTGCTTGTTCATTTAGTTCATCAATTCTATTCCCACATTCACATTTTATGCTACAAAGGCAACTCATCTGAGGTCTAAGAATGCCAAATTCATCCCATAACAACTTCTGCCTAGAAAAGTACTCATTTAAAGAGTTATCATTCTGTTTAGTTTGATAAATTTCACACTTGATCTCAGCAATCCAAAATAGATCTTGTTGACTGAATCTTCTTCTCAAATCGTTCCAGATACCATATGCAGTATCATATCCATAGCACACTGCGCGCTATTTTTGGTGAAAGGTGCGCACAATCAATGTGGCTACTATGTTGTTGCATCTTTCTAGGTGAGATATCTATATAGATTCTATGGATGGCTCAAGATGCTTGCATTGATAAAATGGACTTTGTTTTTGCATGACAGGGCCATGGTCATTGCCTTAGCCAGGAATGGTAATTTGGTCCATCAAGGGGAGTGGAGACCAGTTATAGGGCTGGATTCTCACTGATATGGAGAAAATAGGGATTGGATTGCGATTGTGGATCGAATGTTACCTCGTTGTTATTCGATCCGGCTGCCCGGAATGGAGGGAAGTGGACTAGCATTTGCTGTATTTGGTGTTGCCGGTCACCGGAGTGGAAGGTCCAGGTGTTGTATTGTCAGTATGTGCTGACCGATTGCTAAGAGGAGTCTAGGACACCATTGTTCTACAGATTGGAGCTCCTAGTTGCTATGCTCTGATACCGTTTCACGGAGCTCAGAAGAGTAGTAAACGAAGAATGAAAAGGGAACTGAAGATTGTTTCATTAAACTGAAAAATAGATTACACAGAAGAGCTTTATACATCAAAAGAAAAGAGAGTGAAAAACAATTAGGGTCTTAACAGTAATTAACTAACTCCCAACTGCTATGAAAGCTAAGATGGTGACAAGTGTCGCTAATCTATTTATCTTGCTGCTTCTCCTGAAATCTCTGGTGAGCTTCTCTCCATTTCTAGCGATGAATGGATAATTTTCTTGCATTCCTCCCCCTCCTATTGCCACCAGATCTGACCCACTTCTTCATTCACACACACACACACACAATCCGAACTGCAATCGCTCAATTTATCATCCTCCTCCTCGTCTTCCTTACTTAAAAATCCTTATTACATTGATGGTATCCGCCTCTGATAGAAATGCCCCTCGAAACGCCCTGGGCTTTCTTGATTTCTTGAAATTTTGGCTCACCGGCGGCGAAATCACGGTCGTATATGCGCTTGTGGCCGCATGGTCGGCTGTCTTCATCGACGATGACGCCGACGGGGTCAAATCGGAGTGTCCTCTTCACCCCATTGTTCATCCTAGGAGTTTTGTTGAGACACAATCGCGATGTGGACGGTTGCGGCGGCGGCGGCTTAGGGCTCTCCTGCGACGGTTTAACAGCGGGTTTGGGCTTCAACAGAGAGGCATTGGTCACTTCACTTAGAGGGTCTGCAGATTTGCTTCTACAGGCATATAAAAGCAAACAGTCTACTCATTTTGAAGAACAGATCGAAAGTGGAAGAGGGAATCGTATACTTAATGAAGAAGTTGTTTGTCGCCGGAAATGGAGAGAAGCTCATTGGAGAAGAAAGGGGTGGCGAGTAAAATGACTAAAATACCCTTATTATTTGACCTATTAAATTTTTCCGGTGAGATTTGGCGGCGTGACCAAAATTGATAGAAATTGCATAGCCAGGGATTTTTTGGATATGTTCAATTGTGTATTGAAATACCCGAGACTGAAGCTGAGTTTGAATTTTATTCGATAAGGTATGTTATTATTTACTTTGTTCATTGGGTACAGTATCATATTTTGATATTTTAGTCATTTATATTGTGTATTTAAGAGGGGTAAGAATTATGAATATAGAATTAGAAGTTATGAATCTGCAGCATAGATATTATGGATATTCTATGTATATATTATGAATGTACAATATTCTATTTGGACTTTTAGCCATTTATATTGTGTATTTAAGAGGATAAGAATTATGAATATCCAGTTTATATATTATGGATCTACAACATAGAAATTATGAATATACAGTATTATGATTTTTTTTTGATATTGTTGTTTTGTTTCATATAAGTTTACCTTTCAGGATGGTGACTGAGTATAAGTTTCATAAGAATACTTGGCTAGAGAAGCTTTATTATTGTAGGGAGAAGTGGTGTCCAGCATTTAACAAGGATTATTTTTCCTGGGGCGTTTTATCTTCTCAAAGGAGTGAAACTACAAATCATTCAATTTTCTAGAAGGTTATCTAAGACTGCTGGTTTGTGTGATTTTTATTCATCCTTTGTTATTGTTATTTTTGAATGGAGAATTAAGGATAATGGTGAAGATTTTCGGTGTTCTCAAGGAGTACCTGCTATGATGATGATCATGTGAAACTTCTTTCACATGCTAGAGAGGTATATACTATTGAGATATACTTTTTGTTCGAGGAACAATTTATGAAAGGTAGCTCTTGTTATCAAGAAATTGTTTTGAATGATGGATGTAAGTGCAAGTATCATGTGTGGCGATCAAATATATATAGACATTATAAGGCATGAATTAATTTTTAAGCCAATCAATTTGGATAGATCTTGTAGTTGCAAGTTGTTTTCTGAATTGGGAATACTTTGCTGCCGTTGTTTACGTATACTTCATGTGCACTACGTTTCTAGTATTCCCGATAAATACATTCTAAAAAGATTGACTAAAAAGGTTGTTGATGGTAGAAATATGGACATTGCATCTGTGTTTAATAATGTTGTTGTCCCTCCTTCAATTTGGGTTGTTGAGATTAGTAGGAAATTTCAAAGATTAATTGTTTCTAGTCAAGATAATAGTGTTGCTAGACAATTTTGTGACGAAGCTGTTGAGAATGCAAGGAAATATGTTGAAGCTGAGATTGGGGATGTGAATATTGAGGAGGGTGTTGTGTCTTCTTCAAGTGGTATTGTACAAGATCCTCGAGCCGGAGGAGTAAAAGTGTGAGAAATAAAAGGAGTAGTAGTGTTATTGAGAAGAAGTACAATGCAGCAAGGAGGAGAAAGAGTGTTGCAAACAAGCTTGCTTCAATTACAAAGGGTGTTGTCCCGCAAATTATGATGTACATCCGTATGTACCATGCATGGTGCATACGGATGCAAAAATGACGTCGTTTTGCATCAAAACACGCGTCCTACTTTTTTTTTTTAAAAAAAAAAATCAGTTTTGATTCCCAGCAACAACATTATGTTATCCATTTTTTAGTTCATTCTTTGTGGATTTTTAGTTATGAAATTCTGGATGTATAGTTATGCAATTCTGGATGTGTATAAAATAACCAACGAACATCCTCCGAGTATTAAAAAGTGACCACTCGTAGCCTTCCGTTAGCAAATGTGATTTTGTGATAGTCTTAACTCTTTATGAATTGGAAAGAGATAATTTACTATATGATTTTGTGATAGTCTTAACTCTTAAGTTAATTATTTCTTTAACGGTCAAACAATATTTGACTACTACGGCTCGTCCTGATCACACGTATATTGGCTATGCAATAGATAGTTGCAGGGATTTAATTTCTACTTTACATTCTTGTTTAGTTGTTTTTGTTCCTAGATCAGAAAACTATTTAGCACATGATCTAGCTACCTCAGCTATTAGTCTGTCTACAGTGTATTGGCTCCTTTAAAAAAAAGTTAATTATTTCTTTTTTATTTAGTAATTTAGTAACATTTATAATAATTTGGCTTTGAAAAAAGAGATATGTTTTTTTTTAATCAAAATATCAAGTCAAAAATGTTGATTTAAGCGTAACACTAATGTTTAGCATTTTGGATTAAAAACATAATGTAATTTTTTAGCAAATTTTGACATGATAAAATGGCTAAAGTGATCAAATTTATGTTAAACTTTTTATTAAAATACTTTTTTAAAAAAAGGAGAAGAAGAAGGAAGAGGAGAGGAGTACGTAGAAAGAAGGAGGAGGAGAAGTGAAGGAGAATGAGGGGAAGAGGAAAGAATTTATATATGCTATTAGTTTTAAGAGTTAATTCTATTTTTGTCTTAGATTTATAGGTGACAGTCTATTTTTAGTCTTTTTTTTTCCTTTTTTTTTTTGTTTTTCTATTAGAACATGCACATTTAGTCATAGTATTATTGTTGCATGACCATTTTTTGGTCCTCCTCCAACAAAATTGTTAAAATATCGATAAATACAAAGACATTTCAATCTTTTTAAAATAAAGTAGGTTGAACCGCTATACTTTTTTATGCTTATTTTTTGAAAAAAATACATCCATAATTGAAGACTGAAATTAAATGTCATTGTATTTAGTGAAATTTAAATTGATTTGTTGATAAAGTATAAAAAATGGTCATGCCCAGTAATAGAGATACTTGCATCATAAATTTCTTTGGATTCATTTAGAAAGCAGCAAAAAATGACTTATGGCGGCAGAAAAATAACTTCTGGAAAATGAGTCAGTTTAATTTCTACAAAACATGCATTTTCCTTTCTGATGTTTGATTGCATTATGGAAAACTATCATCTTTTTCTTTTTTAATAAAATAAAATAAAAAGAAGAGGGAGAGCTGCGAAAATTAAATTTGATGGGCATGAGGCAAGAGCTAGCTAGTTTGTTTGTATATAATAATATTGGATATCCATAATTGTAGGCATTTGAATCTGAGTTAGTTTTACGTACGTAGCGCAATAATGCAAGTATATATATCTGAAGAGGTAGGCAGGACGAAGAACATCGATATCGATCAGAAATAAATAAAAGAATTAGTCCATTGGAGAAGCTAGATAAATAAAAGATCGAGTTTCTCCAATGGCGTCAAAAATATCAATAACAGTAGCTTATTATTATGTTCTTGTATTGTTTGTTTGCAGCGCCTATGGGAAACCAGATTTGGAGATGAATCCTTCAGCCTCGAGCTGGCAAACTGTGACTGAAGACGTGGGTGTTTCCGCCATGCACATGCAGTTGATGAAAAACAACAAGGTTGTCTGGTTTGACGCCATTAATCTTGGTCGCTCCGCACTGATGCAGAATCCAAGTGGTGCAGAAAAGATCAAAAGGGCCGTGAAGACTGCTGGGCTCATGGCGTTACCTATGATCCGACACAGCTAAAGTTCTCAAGACACTCAAGGTATATATATATAGATATATAATACTGGCCTGGGTATGGGTACATTAATTAATTATATTGTTTTTATGCATATATGTTTAGTTGAGCCTGAATACATGGTGCTCGTCGGGAGGGCTGTCGAGCACCGGAAAATTGATAAGCACCGGAGGCTACGACCAAGGTTTTTGAGGAATTAGAATCCTGGAACCCTGCGAATTATGCGATTTCAAGGAAGATGTTGGACTTTCTTCAAACAGATGGTAAGCATTATATTATTTATTATTATATATATTTCAAATTTCAAATTCTTAGTGTAAAATATTGTAATGAATTTGTACCTTCCAGGTATTCTTCTCAACAAATATTGGAAAATGGTGATTTTATTGTGGTGGGAGGAAGAAGATCTCACAACTATGAAATTGTCCCGCCAGATCAGCTTAAATTCCCGAACAAACAATTTCCGCTTCGGCTGCTCGAGGAAACCACCGACGGCTTTCTGGAGAATAATTTGTATCCATTTGTGTACCTCCTCCCCGATGGCAATGTCTTCCTCTTCGCCAACGATTGCTCCATTATTTTCAACCCTAGAACCGGAAAGACGATTCGGGAGCTTCCTAAGCTGCCAGGGGGGTCCCGCAATTACCCTGCCTCGGGGCAATCTGCGCTTCTTCCTCTCAACTCACCAAAGCGAATGATTTTGTGAAGGCGGAGGTTTTGGTTTGCGGCGGCAATACACACGAAGCCTTCAAGGTCACGGAGAAACCGCCGGCAATTTTCCGCCGGCGTTGAAGGATTGCGGCAGGATTGTTGCGAATCAGGAAGGGGCCAAGTGGGAAATTGAGGAGATGCCGTCGGGGAGGGTTTATGGGAGATATGTTGATTCTCCCCGATGGGAATGTCCTCATAATTAATGGCGTGAAAACCGGGACCTCTGGTTGGGGATGCGGCGGAGGAACCAAATTTCACTCCGGTACTTTACAGCCCTGATAAACCGAAAGGGGAAAGGTTTACTGAGTTGACACCAACAAAAATTGCCAGAATGTACCATTCCACTTCTGCGGTTTTGCCCGACACTAAGATCTTAGTAGCGGGAAGTAACACCCCACGATTCTTATGATATGAAAGCCAAATACCCAACTGACATGCGCGTCGAGAAATTCTCGCCACCGTACTTAGCCCCCGCACTGCAAAAGTTCCGGCCGCAGATCTGGAGAACCTTTCCCAAACGGAATTGGTTTATGGAAAGAATTTCAATATCCATTTCAAGCTAGATGATGCGGCGACATGTCTAGTATTAAGGTTACCATGTATCCGCCGCCTTTCACCACTCACGGGGCCTCTGAGGGCCAAAGGATGCTGATTTTGGGACTTACCTCTGTTGCCAAGGAGACCATCTCCGCCGTGGCGTCGTCCTCTGGCAAGCTTGCACCACCAGGCTATTACTTGATCTTTGTTGTGCACCGTGGCGTACCCAGCAAGGGATTGTGGGTACATATTAAATAGAAGATACGGGCTCGCTTGTTCAGTGTTGACAGTATTTGGGTGCAATTAGCCCTACATGTTGATCGAGTCATTGAATTATCGTAATTTGTATCTTTTTATAGTGCAGACGAATTACGGTGTGAGGGGTCCCTTAGGGTGGGTAATCCAACTATAGAATAGAAGACGATGGGTATTGGATTTTTTATTTTTGTAATCTTGTACAGTACCAATATAATATATAGAGTACAACATTTTCTATATAAGAACTTATGCGCTCAATGCTTAAATTCTTTACATAAATTGAAGAGTGGGAGGAAGGTTGAGGTTTGCAGGTTTGAAACATCTCAAAATTATACGTACAATTGTTTAATTTTGTTTCTTATGAAATGGTAATTGTGATTTCTTTCCTCCTATGATAGATTATTAATGCAATCATGAGTGGGTGGAATACTGGAAAATATGATGTACACTCATGATTATTGTTGGTGGGGGGAAGGAGTTTGTGTTACCAAACTCTACTTCCAAATGGAGTCCCAGCCCTTTGCTTTCTCTATCTTCCTCTCTTCTTTCAAACCTTTAATTTCCTGCGGCCTTTTCAGCTTCGTGCATGTGAAAAATGATACTAAAAAACAAAGCTAGTGCAATTGAACGTTGTGCAAAAAATGAAACTAAACAATAGAACTCATACAATAACGTATATGCAAATGAAATGATACGACATAGTTTTTAGGGATGGCAAACGGAGCGGGGGCGGGGAGTATACTCCCCTTCCCCGAAACCCCAACCCTGTCCCCGCAGGGAATTAGGCAGGAATATTTAATATATATATATATAATTTATATTTTTTTATTTATTTATTCTTAATAATAACTATTCGGGGATGGGGCAGGGAGGGGTATTCCCGTCCCCAACGGGGAATTACAAACCGTCCCTATCCCCGTACCACGTCGCTCCCCGAAAATTTTCTATATCCCCGTCCCCGTCGAGGCGGGGATCGGGGATTCCCATCGGGGACGAGGCATATTTCCATCCCTAGTAGTTTTACTTCATATGATCCACATTGCAATGTGGATCATGTGGACCATAGATAAATGTTCATTTTTAGTATAATGTTTGTTTTTAATATGCAAGTTTATTTTTAAATATTATTCCAAATACTGAACCTACAACACAAAAAATTAGCATTTAATGTATTAAAAATGAACTATTAGTATATTAAAAATTAACATTATGTTAGTGGATTTGAGTGGATTATTGTAACACACCGATTTTACCACAATTCCGCTATTATCAAAAGAAATAAGAACCGGATTCGGTTCCAATGAATGGAGTATCAAAAGAAATAGGAACCGGATTCGGTTCCAGTGAATGATTTTTTTTCTCTTTGTTTAGCAGGGTTCAAAGGGATAATGGGAGCTTTCGGATATGGTGGGAACTCGTAGAATCTCCCCCAATCAAGCTAGTAGACAAAAATTCAACGATATGTGTTTAATTTATTGTACGAGGCAAATATATGTGATGCACAGACACATGATATAGACAAAATATTAACAATATTCTTAAAAAAATAGAATAATATATGAAATAATATATACACGTATGTTCAATTCCTACTGGATGCACGCAATCAGAACTTTGGAATCTAATCCATACATATATAACGATTGATGTCACATAACACAATTCAGATCCATATCATAGTATATCTATATATCTATACTAGTATGATACCCATGCGATGCATGGGATGAATATTGTTCATCTTATTGTGTAATTGTGTGAAAAATTTAAGAGATGATGTAATATATAGAAAGTTGGAACGGAAATATAAAATGGAAAATAAAACAATAAAGAAATTACTTTAACATACAATATAGAAAATAAGAGTGACAAAATTACAAATTATTGAAAATTTTGTGGTATATACCATGTTGGTTGTTGATGTATAGATCTATTATAATTTTTTGAGTACTTTTTTAGTTGGATGTACGTAGACGTAGCAGCGTGGTTATCCCGGAACATATTATTTATGGTTGTGCATGTTGGTGTTGTTGTAATTTTTCTAAAATCTTATTACAGTTTGCTAACATTTTAGGCGCTATTTGGTTAATACAAAAGAGAGAACATAGGCGAACCACCATTAACACCAAAAAGATTAGTGGTTTTTAGTGGCTAACAGTTTAATAAAAAGACATAGATCATTGACTACATGATACTACAAAATATGTTCTACCTATATTTAAATGTTTTTGAAATGAAATGAAATACCTTTGTTTTGATGATAATGTTTCTCTTTTGACCAAAATGGTGCAATGAGATGTAATTCCTCATGGTCTATAATCGCAATGCTTCCCTATTAATGTTTTGTGATGGAATGTTCCTTAGTGTCTTCTGTCACCTTTTGTTTGTAACTTCAATCTTAAAGTTAAGGCTCCATTGAGAAAGGAGTCATTAAATGCTACCATAATTATTCCCATAAACATAAACATTTTATGGAAAACAAATATGTCATATTATTCTCATTTTTAAATAATTTATTATAATCATTTCAAACTTTTAATAAGTTATTTTTTAAATTAATATATATAATAAATTATCTACTCAATTATATATATCATTCATAAATCTGATCCAGATAACTTATTATGATGTACGATATATATATATATGTATAATTTTTTTGGAATAATATAATATATATATATATAATATATAAATATATATATATATAATATATATATATATATTTATATATATATATATATATATAATTATATGTATTTGTATGTATATATAAATTAAATAATATTATCCTATTATCATAATGTAATTCTGGAATTGAAAAGTTACAATACGTTATATAAAAATAATTATTAATATAAATAAATATTCTGCCTTTAATAGACTATTTTTATATATAGTAATAATTTCATTTCACAATAAAAATACAATATGAAAGTAATTTATCTTTATGTAAAAAAAATACCAGTTGAATCATTGCATGCCCTTTGCCCAATTAAAATAAATTTCATCTCAGAGATATGTAGTTGTAGCAAAGAACGCACTTGGAGTCACGACTTCATTGCAATGTTGCCTAAGGACCACCCAACGAATTGCCATATTCCCATTGCACGCGTTTATAGATAGGAATAGCACTCCAGACCGTCCTAGGTCTTCCAACATTTCCTTATTACAATTGAATTCAGCATCTTTCATCAACCTCGGGGCAGAAGACACAATTGTGCCATCAACAGGGAGAACTCTCTCTTCACCATTGGCACAGGATGCGTTGATGGAGAAGGGCAGTGTATTATGCCCTTCATATGGGCTTTGTGATATAATAATAATAATAATAATATAATAATAATTAATAATATAATAATAATAATAATAATAATAATATAATAATATAATAATAATATTATTATTATTTTTATAGAGATATACCACAATGTATACGTAAATAAAACAAACTTATATATATATATATAATATATATATATATATATATATATATATATATATATATATATATATATATATATATATATAATACATTATTTGAATAACAAAATATATATACTTTTTAATTTTTTAAACAAATATAATACAGTTCCATTATAAGTTGGTACACTTATTTCTTGAATCTAAATGAAATCAATAAATAATTTTTTTAAAGCAAAACATATTAACCGTATATTCTAATTTTTTTAAGTATAAAAATGTTTTAAGTAATTCATTGAGTCGATTTCATATGCCAAAACATTCAATCAATTAATTATAAACCAACCATATCCATCACTTTGGAAAATACTTTGGTAAAGTAAAAAAAGAAAACAATCACCTTACCAGTGAAATCTTATTTCCCAATTTCTCTAAAGTCTCAATTTGTTCAAATCCTCATCTTCTATCACCATCATCATCATCAAAATAAAACAACACAAGATAACACATAAGCACCCCCGTAAAATGTTAAGTGTCCCTACTTGTATTCTAACCATACTAAATGAAAATAAAATAAAGGAATAACACTTACAAGCACTTGTTGAAAAATGAGAGTTCCAACATTGAAGAAGAAGAAGAAAATATATATTTTATTTTATATTGTATAAAAGTTCATGGCAATGGAGGAGGAAGGAAGACTTTTAATTCTGCATCCTACAACAATTATATAGGTAGGTAGAATAATTTTTATGAATAATTTAATAGTCATTAATAAGGACATAGAAGAGATTGGTAACTTCCAATCATTAATAAATTTTGATTCAAAAATAATAAAGGAAATATTTACATAGTATTATCTTCCAACGTTACACTATATTAAGGGATGATTATTTGTAATTTTTAAATACTAAATAATATAGGCTGATTTAATTTAATGATTTAATTTAAATGATTAATTTAATTATAGAAATTAATTTTATTTAATTAAGGATGATATTGTAATATAGGCTAATTTAATTTAAATGATTTAATTAAGATGATTTAATTTTATTAAGGAATGATCATTTGTTAATACTAATATATAATCATCATAATAATAATAATAATAAATAATAATAATAATAATAATTAATAATAAATATAGTAGTAGTAGTAGAAAAAAATGGATTCAATTAATAATAATAGTAGTAATAATAAGGTTAATTAGCAGTAAAAAAAAGGGAAAAATTATAAAAGGAGATTAATACTAATTAATAATTAATAATAATATAATAATAATAATAATAATAATAAATATAATAATAAAATAATGGAGGATATTAAGAAATGCTATACGTTTTGGGGGGAAAAAACTTTTATGCCCAACCATTTTTGCTTTAATATATAATATATATATTATATATATATATATATTCATATAATTTGATTATTCTTATAAGATCCATTACAAAAAATCGCACCTAACCATGTAGTAAGATGCAATGGGCGAACGATCGGGAATTCACAAATCCACCGCCTTAAATCCACTTGGCTATATCCGCCCAAGACTATGTTCTTATTTTTTCGTTTTTTTTCTAATTTACTAATTAGAAGATTATAGAATGCAATTGTAATTACCCATTATTGAAAACTTCTTTTCTAATAATGACATTTTTAGTCGTACTTACAGATGGTACAATATCCCCCCATATCAAAATTTTTAAAATCTCCTAATTTACTTACTCTTGAGACTGATACGTACAATTTGACCATGATTAAAGACCGCCTCTAAAAAATAATCCAACGTGTTATAGTGTTTGCCAATTGACTTTTATTTAATTATCATGACATATGATAGCATAAAATGAAAATTGCTATTCTTATGTAACTCGAAAAGCATCGTTGAAATCTAAGGTGGTTTAAACGACAATTCGAGGAATTAAAACCTTGTTCCTACATTCGTTCCACACATAATCTGAGATTCAAAACATGATCAACCTAAAAACCTTGTAACCATGTACACTGTCCTAATGAAGTGATCTATATTTCTCAAATAAGCTCACAAGTGGTAGATTTCAACAATCCATTGTGCACCTTGTAACCATAATCTAATTTTCTCGTTATTAATTGTGTTGCCTATTCCATATTTTGCACTATGGGTGTAAATGTTCTAATTTGCTTTCTAATCCCATATTTAATAGAGTTAAGGAATCCTAATGAGAGTCTTAATGGTGAAGACCTACTTTCCTATCCTAATAGAATAATATAGGTCTAGGATTCCTAAACTAGAATTTGACTAGTAAAAAATGTTTTACTCTATTAATTCCTAATAGCTTAAGACTCGTAGTTTAGGTAAAGGGTCCACGATCCATGGTGGAATCCACATGTAATAATTAAATGGAACCTAACCAAATTAAATCATTTTTAATTATTATTAACGGAATTATTATAATAATTAATTCCGCGATTAAAGGCCGTGAACACGGGGTTGTTACAGTGAGAAGCTTTTGAGTTATATAATGGATATGCATTACAGATTTGGTTTAGTGTGAGGAAAGGACAACAAACGTACAAGGCATCTTTACTAAGTCAAATTTCCTAGATAAGAGGTTCTTTCTGTTAAGGCTGTGTATAATGGAGAAACCAAATGGTGGTGTCAAGGTTTATTCAAATATTTGGATATAAGTACTTTGTTTGTGGTGCACTTTGTTCAGTTTTGATGGGGGGGGGTTTTTGGATGTGGACGGTTAACCAAAAACATTTGAAAGAGCACAATCATCGAAGTTTATTTCTTTTCGCAAGAAGTCAACTACTTCTCGTCACAATAGAAGAGTGAATTATACCAATCTTGAATATTTAAAAAGAAATATTGAAAAGAGTGGTGTTGCATTGGCGGATGGTATGAAGATTTTTGAAACAAGAGTCCAGGGGGGTTCTCCATTGGTTGGCTTTACCCGACCGCGATGCTTACAATTCGATTGGCCTGTGAAGTTTGGAAGTGTTTTGGATGGAACCCCGATTCCAATTCTTTAATTGGAATATTTAGGAGGAACGGCTAATGAGGCTGAATTTATTTTTTGATTTTGGAAAGTTGATTTGGGATGCAAGACTGTATTAGTGTTTTGGAGGGATGGCAAATGAAGGCAAGATTATTAGTTGTTTGGTGATTTGTTTTATGACGATTAACAACATATCGCACTAAACAAAATATGAATTATGGATTTGTGGTTTCCTTTGTATGGAATAAACATCATTTGCGTGGTTTTTAGAGCGTTTTTTAAGATCCATGGGATGGCAAGTGTCCACAGAGCTATCATGACGGATCCAATATTCAGCTATGACTGTTGTCATTTCTATGGTATTTCCCTACATCCAACGCTAGTCTTTGCATAGAATAATTGGTGAGAATTTGAAAGAAAGCAATATCAAGGCCCCCATTAAAGGAATATAATGATTTTGATATGTTCAATTGTGTGTTTGAAATACACCGGAGACCTGAAGCTTGTAGTTTGAATTTTATTGGACAAGGTATGAGATTATTTACTTTGTTCATTGGGTAAATATATATTTGGTATTTTAGTCATTTATATTGTGTATTAAGAGTGGGTAGAATTAATGAATATACAGAATTAGAAGTTATGAAATCTGCAGCCATAGATATTTATGGATTTCTATGTATATATTATGAATGTAAAGTATTCCCTGTTTGGACTTTTAGTCATTTATTTGTGTATTTAAGAGGATAAGAA
>VALG01003078.1:0-12251 GCA_009835305.1 Ipomoea purpurea
CTCTACCACAAATAATTTGATTATAAAGGAGGAGTGGATGCTGGACCCATATGCAACAATGCTGTGGCCTCTTTTTTTTATGAGAATGTTATGCATTCTTAGGCTATTATGTTTGATATTCTACAGTTGTTGTGGAATGTTTCGGGCTTTCCATTATGAATTTCTTACCCTTTCTTTTGAGTCCTTGGCTTATGGCGGCTATGGATATGCTCACAGGGGATCAGGTCGTTGTTTGTAGCCACTCCTTTACTACTTGTGTGGCGGCGAGAAACAAAGCGGTTTGGGAGGGGGGCGTTTGAGGAGGCGTAGCCGGTATGGAGACGAGCACTCTAGGTGGAGGCAGCCTACACGGCAGTCACGCCGGGAACTCGGGCCAGCAACCGCCTCGTGGCGCCAGGTGCGGCCTGCTGGAGATGTTATTTTGATATCCGGATACGATCCGGCATCCGGCCAGCGCAACGTACGGGGCTTTTTTTTCTTTAGGCTGCCGGTCAATGGAAAGCTTCCGGAGGTGGTTTTTCACCTCTCATGGGGATTTTTTAGAGGTCTTTTCTGGCTAAAAACTCGGTAATGAGAGAGAGGTGCGATGTTCTGTTACGGATTGTCTTGTTTTGATTTTTTTTTTAATGTCTTTGGGCTCAGTTCCAACCCATGTATCTTGTTGTTGGAATATGGGTGGATCATTGTAAGACAGCTATAGTAGTTTCGATTATTTCATTATTAAAAAATGTTTTGGTAATAGTTATTTAGATTAAATTAACATGATAAAATGACCTAAAGTTATAACATAAACAATAAACAATAACAAAACTTAATAACTATAACTATAACTTAAACTATACTATAACTACTTATTACTATACTTTTTAACAATTAACTAGTAACTAACTTTTTTACTATAACTATATTTTTAACATAACCATAACAATAACCATAAACCATAACCAACCATAACCACCATACCATTTTTTTTTTTTTTATTTTAACCATAACCATAACCTTTTTTTGGACAATTTTTTAAATTGTCGGAAAATGTTTCGATTTGGCAATTTTTTTTTTTCAAATCGCGTATTTTTTTTTCGAGATCTATTCACTACAATAGCCAAAGGCCGTCTTGGTTTCCACTATCTTCAAAAAAAATGCTCTTAGCTCAATTTTATTTATTAGATTGGTTTAAACAATCTTTAACACTTTTACAAACGACTTTCGTAATTTAATTCTCTAAGAAATACTTTGAACCTTATGTATTATATATTTTATAATATTTTTAATTATTTTATTAAAAATAAAATAAAAAATAAAGAATAAATAAAAAATCGGCCGCCTAGGCACCCTAGGCCGCTAGGCCGGGGACCAACACAACAACACCAACCCCCTTGGCGCTAGGGGCCTTTTTCCTAGCGGTGTTTTGCCAACATTAATAAACCATTAACCTAACCAATAATCTACATAACCCTAACCCTAACCATAACACATAACCATACCTAACCCCATAACCATAACGTATAACTATTTGGTCCTCGACTTTCAATTTTAACAAATTAAGGTCTTAACTTTCCAATTTTGATTTTGGTCCTTGATTATTTTTTTTACGGCTTGCCGCCCGTGCGTTCATCGACGATCTCCAGAGAATTTTTTCTCTTTACAGCTGTCATCGGCCACATAGGAGGCCCTCCAGGATTGACGCCTTTTTTTTTGCAGCCGGTTTGGACAACACGTGGTCTTCTTCACTTTGCGTACGAACTCAAACTTACATTGAATCCAAAGGGAGGATGAAAGAAAAGGCGACAGGATTTGCGCAGGATTGGCTTCGGCGGTGGATCCATAATGTAACATGCGGTCTTAAAAATATTTCTATTTTTAAAAAATGTTGTGTGACCCATGTATATTTTTTATTCATTTTTTCTATATCCTCAAATATCACAGTCAACAAAACGGTCAAATAGACGGGAGGACCAAATCGTTGGTTTAAAAATTGCAAAGTTAAGCGGACTTCTAATTGGTTAAAATTGAAGTCAATGACCAATTTTGGAATTTAGCTGATGTTTCGAGGCCATTTTTGGGTATTTTACTCATTAAAGATCCTTTTAAGGCTCTTTAATCATTGACCTATATATAATAAAATATTAAATATTATATTATATATATATTACTATATATACTCATATATATTATATATTAATATATATATATATTATATATATTTAATATTACATATCATATACTATATATATCATATATATATATATATATATATATATAAAGTTTGGGGTGTTTTGAAGCAAAGACTTTTTCTCTTCCCAAACACCATATGTAAATTTAACGTTGCAATATGCAATGTTTGTAAATTGGCGGTTTGGAGCAAACTTGGAGTGGGGTGAAAATGTTAAAATATTTATGAAAAAATATGAAACGCAATCAATTAGATAAAATAATTTGAATAACACTATATTCATAAATACTTTTATTTATCTTGGGAAAGAATGAAAGAGATAAATAATAATAATAATAATAAAAAAAAAAAAAAGTGAAGATAAGAAAAGTATTGTAATGAGATTTAACTTATAAATTATAACTATAACCACACTTTTAACTTTATTTTCAACCAACTAAGCTATTTAAACTATTAATAACTTAGACATAAATATAAATTTTATATAACATTTAATGTTATATATGCATATATACATACATATAAAGGGGTGGGTGGGGGGAGTGAGGCAGCTACCCCACTGCCCCCCATCTAGCTCTGTCCTTGATCATAGTATAATCCTATAGTAATGTCCACATATTTTATTCACAACAGATCAATCTTTTTTTTGATAACGAAAGAATCACAATTACTTTTTTGAAAGTGTGCATGGATTAAATCCATTGTTTATGTATAGCCACTATTATATGATGAGAGATGGAAAACTAATTAGTTACAGAGATAGGATTACAGAGTACTAAGATAGAGAGGGAAATCATAAAGGTCTCCTAGATATTAGGTTAACCACATGAGGCTAACTTATTCACCTAAACTATAACAATAATAATAATAACTCAAATAATAATATCACTAATACACCCCCTCAAGCGCAAGTTGGTGTAGAACCACATTGAGCTTATCCGAAGCGCAGTAAATTTAGGCCCTGGTAGCGGTTTGGTGAGACATCCGCAATCTGGTCCTTAGTGGATACAAAATTGACAACAAACTCTCTGATGCTACCTTTGCACGAACAAAGTGAAAATCAATCTCAACGTGCTTTGTCCGGCATCGGAAAACCGGATTGGGCAGAGATATGTGGCGCAAAGATTATCACACCATAAAGTCGTCGGTTCACTTGTGTGGAGCCCTAACTCGGTAGTAACGAGACACCCCATGTGACCTCAGCGGAGACATCAGCTACGGCCCTATACTCTGCTTCAGTTGACGACCGAGCTGCAGCAGTACGCTCTTTTCTGGAGAGCCATGATATCAGATTTGAACCAAGTAAACTGCAAACCCACTGGTGCTTTTCATGCTCTAGCAAGCAACCCGCCAATCAAAGTCGGAGAAAGCATGAATGGCTGTGGAAGCAGAAAGCAGACAATCGTAACCCATAGCCAAGGGTGTCTTTGATGTAACGCAGAACCCCGCTTTAGCAAGCCCAATGATCAGTAGTCGGGAAGTGCATGAATTGACACTGGCGGTTAACAACATAGGAGAGTCGGGGCCGAGTGATCGTCAAGTACTGCAAGGCCCACTATGCAGCGATACTGAGTATGGGTTGTCAAATGGCTGAGTCGAGGGTGGCTGTGAGACAAATAGTTGGAGTTGCAGCAGTTGTAGTTCGCCATCCCTGCTCGATTGAGAATATCACCCATATAACGACACTTAGAGAGAAACATACCACCATTATGCTGAGAGTTTTGATGCCAGAAAGAACCCCGGAGCCCGAGGTCACTGCCTTGAAAGTTGCTGAAAGCCGGTGGAGAAAAGAGTCAACTAATGTACCATCATTCCCCATCATGATGATTCGTCAACATAGACTAGTAAGAATACCTGTTTGGAGCCGTTAGAGTAGTGAAAGAGTGATACATCTATTTTGGAAGGGGAGAAACTCACTGGTAGTAGATAGTCATGCAGTCGTTTAAACCATGCTCGTGTCTTTCTTGAGGCCATACAATGTTGTAGGTGATACACGTAATCAGGGTGTGCTGAATCTTCGTAGCCGGGAGGCTACTTCATATAGACCGTTTCAAGCAATATGCCCATTACGAAATGCGTTATGCACGTCCAGTTGATGCAAAGCCTACTTGTTCGATATAGCAAGGGAATAGCAAGAAACTGTGGTTTGATAACTGGACTGAGGTGTCAAAGAAATCTTCACCGGCTACCTGATTAAATTCTTTGGCAACCAATCGGGCTTTATACCGCTCTACTGAACCATTGGCGTTGCGCTTGGTGCGGAACACCCCATTTTCACCCGATGACATTCATGTGTGGTTCAGCCGGGATGAGCTGCCAAGTGTCATTATGGATAAGCGCATTGGACTCCTGATCTATCGCATCACACCACTGTGGATGCCCTACCGCTTGGGAGTAGAAAGTAGGATCAGTAGATGTAGTTAAGGCATGAAATTGCTCATCTGTGCCACGTGTCATGTGATGGAGCCGCATGACATGACCACGGTCCTGTGGTTGGGCACGAGTATTGCGGGAAGCACGTGACTGCCTAGGGGCAAGACCCTCAATTGTCAAAGGAGCGGGGTCCTGAGCCATAGGCACGGGTTCTGGCGACATAGGAGCAGTGGGCTGGCCTGCTGGGATTGCCACATCTAGTGGAGAAATATGTGGGACTATCGGACCGACCACCCAAGGAGTTGGTCAGATGACTGTGATGTGTTTCCTTGTGATGTATCTGTAGCAAAAGGGCAAACGGATTCGTCAAATCGGACATGATGACAAACATAGGTTTTTCCAGTTGTTAAGTCCAAGCATCTATAACCCCTATATGACGGTGGGTAACCTAAGAAAACACAAGGAGCCGAGCGGTACTCTATCTTGTGGCGATTGTAAGGTCGCAGATAGGGATAGCACCGGCATCCAAAAACTCGAAGAAACGTGTATGGAGGTGACACTTTATAGAGACGATAATAAGGACTTTCAAAATTTAATACCGAGGAGGGTAAATAATTAATTAGGCATGTTGTTCTTTCAAATGCATAGTCCCAGTACTGGAGCGAGACTGAGCTTTCTGCTGATAGAGTTAGCCCGGTTTCAACAATATGTCGATTCCGGCGCTCAACTCTACCGTTTTGCTCATGCGTGTAAGCGCAAGATTGGCGATGATTTATACCAAGGGTTTGGAAAATACTGTGTAGTTTGCGGTACTCACTCCCCAGATCGGATTGTATGTGTGACACCCCGAAAATCCTATCCTTTAAATAGGATTAATTAGATAACTAATCCTAAGTCATCCTTGTTGACTTTCTAATCAATTTCCTAAATTGATAGTCGGAGGACCTAAATTGACCAACTCCTTGGTTAATTGATTTAAGTCAAAAAGGGGTACCTTTAGCTTTGATGGTTGTACCTAATTCTTTGGGGTCTTCCTAAGCCTTACTAGGGAAAGTAAGGGTATGATAGTCTTTTCCCATTACTTGGTCTTGAAGCCTTATCTTACCCAAACCCTAAAGTTCATTTCCTCACTATAGCAAAACAACTTTTCTCTCCCTTCTCTCTAAGAAACTTGGCTCTTCCCCACGCCAAGAAAACCTCGACCCCCAACTCTTGCAAAAATTCATCCCAAAGATCCACATTTCTATCTTCCAAGCTTAGGAAGAGGGGTAAGCACCTAAAGTTTAGTTTAGTGTTTTTTTTTGGTTAGGCGCTTTAAGTGATCATTTAATCTAAGTTTGGGTGTTTTTCCTTTGGTTGGTTTGTTGACAGATAACCAGACTTTGAGAAGAAGAGCTTTCTAAGTAGGGCCTGTTAGGAGGGTTTTTGAAAGGGATAAGTGTTTGTCTAACACAAGGTACACCCCATGCTATACAAAAGCCTATTTTCCCTACTTGCTTAATTGATGATTATTTGGATGATTGGTGCAGTGAATTCTGATGCATGATCTTGTGATAATGCCATGTTTAGAGTTTCTGTATCCTAGGTTTTCTCTGAATGTTATTCTTTGATCTAATTCTTGGTTCAAGTCATTTTCCCTTGTTGTAAAATGTGGACAGTTTGGGGTGTTTTGGACTTGAACTTGACCTTTGGAGGAGATGAAATTCCCCCCAAAGGGAAAATTGTTTGTTGCACGGGGCCAGTTCCCGCGGGTGAAACAGTGAAGCTAATGTTCACCCCGCCGCCCCAACCCCGCCAGTAGGTTTGTACCGGTCGGGTAGCAGCCCGGGTAGTACCACCCGCGAATTTCCACCCGTTGGGTACGAGTGTTTGCACGGTAGAGGTTGGGTTTTGTTTTTTTCCCCGTGGTGCTTCCATCTTTTGGGTATGTGATGTTTCACTCCTTTTGTTGGGATTGTTATCTTTTGGGTGTCTTCTTGATGTCTTCGTATGTCTAGAACGATGTCCTACAGTATCTAATGTTAGGATTTGGTCTGTATGAATCGTGACTTAATGGTCCCAACTTTATGATTCGCTTGGATTTATGTGAGTCGTTGAGGGTCTCATATTGGAACCAATTCGTTGGTTTACCCTTTGGATGAGCATGCTAGATATGCTTCGTTCTTTGATGCTAGTATGCATTGTTTGTTCATTCCTTGTGGATCGGCAACTTGTGGTTGCCAATCGTGTTGATATTGGACTGAAGTCCATTGTTGTTGTTGAGTATTGTTTCATGTCTTTCATTGAAACCTCTTGATTGATGTCCATGATGTGATCTTGTACATTGGATTGTACTCTTTGTTGGTGCATGATTGGGCTATTGATAAGCCTCAATCCTCTTGATGATGACTATGTGTAACTATGAATGAGATTGATGGTAATATTGTTTGAGCTTTGCTCACGAGATCGGTGGTAATAATGTGTTGTGTAATGGTATCCTCGTGTACTGAGAGATCGGTGGTAATACTATGAGATTGATGGGGGACGACGGTCCCAGGCGGAATAAGGTTGGACTCAGAAGTACAGGGTGGCACTAGGAGGTAACTGTTGGAACTGAGATAAGGCCGGTGGTAGCCATAAGGTTGGAACAGGGGATAAGTTTGGAACGTGAAACTTGTCATTATGTGATTGTTGTGTTATTGCTTATGAGCATGTCTGTTGAGAACTCTACCATTAAGATGGTAGGTTGTGGTCCTTGTTGAGTATGTTGCTTGTGATTCGTGTTGAGTATGTTGATTGTGGTTCTTGTTGGCTTATGTATTGTGGTCGTTGGTCTTTGTTTAGAGTGTGGAATTGTGTTCCTTGACGTTTCATTCTTTTGGCTTTGAAATGATATATATTGTATTCCCATGTCTCAAACGATTTTGAATATATATATATATATATATATATATATATATATATATATATATATATATATAATATATAAATGGGTTGCATTCAAATACAAACCCCTTAAAATACAAACTCCCCTTAAAATAAAAAATTGAGCTCGTGCACACATTAACATACTTACATGCACAGGGCGCGCTGCCAACAATTTCTGGGATTAGCTCATGCACACATTAACATACTTACATGCACACAGCGTGTAGGAGGAAAAATCACAATCATCCATCAAAGCTCGTGCACACATTAACATACTTGCATGCACACAGCGCGTAGGAGGAAAAATCACATCCATCCATCAAAGCCCGTGCACACATTAACATACTTACATGCACACTGGGCACACTGCCAACAATATCTTGAATTACCTTGTGCGCACATTAACATACGTACACATGCACACAGTTTGTATTTTAAGGGAGATTTGTATTTTAAGGGGGGTTTCTATTTTTGAAATAATCTATATAAGGGTTTATATATTAACTATGATATACATACGATATATATACATACATATACGTACTTAGTATATAGAGAGGGAAGGTTCAAGTGCGGCAGTCGCACTTAAGGTAGCCGGCGGTGCGGTTAATTGTAGGCCAGTGTAGAATTAGATAAATCCAACGATCACATTCATTTCAGGCTTTTCCCGATATTCGCTTCAGCGGACGCCGCGGTTCTCACAGTACGCCGAACTGGCAAAAGGTTACCAGTCGTCATTGGAGCACCAGAATATATCAAATCCATAGTGGTTGTGGTGTTTTATGTTCGTTTATTGGTGCATTTTGAAAACTTACCAGTGGTGTATTTGAGAATTCGGTGTTTTGGTGTCGTTCCTGGGCGATCAGTGCGACCAAAAACACTAATAGTTTTATACAAATATATCACCATGCCATGTTTAAAAATGCACACCAAAAAACATGACAAATTAGATAGTGCAGTCAACCAGAAAACGACCACTAGGTATGGACTAAAAGCATCACACAGTGTTCAGAATACACCATTGGGGTGGTGAGTTATATGGTGTATTTTTTGGGGTGTTGCTGTGTGTTTTTTGGTGTATTTCTGCATTTCATTGTGGTGTTTTTCCTAACACTATTGGTGTCTTTTGTTAACACTGTTGGTGTATACTGACAAGCGACCGAATATAAATAACCACTACAAATTACCATAACACCCCCCCCCAACTTACCAGGACGCGCTTAAATCTTTAAATCTTCAGAAAATTAGCCGCTACCGTTAGATTAAGCAAAAATGGACGACGCCTGATATGACCGCACCGCGCACCTAAAGCCAATGCCGCATATGAGCCATTATTTATATACTTATATATATATATATATATATATATATATATATAATAATATATATTAATAGTATATATATATATATATATATATTACTTAACGCGTATTGGTGGGTTATCAGCATTATTCGCTGACCGGGTGTTATCCCTTGTCTTTACATGTACTGATTAGATTGAAGAGCGCGCTAGATGTGGACCGTAGTTAGTGTAACTCTCGTTTTGCCTTAGTATTCTGTTTGGTCTGTGAGCGTAGACTTTTTGACAAATGGTTTTAGTTGTACCATGTGCACTTATCTTTTGGTATAGGTGTGGCATAGCACTACCCAAAAATTATGTTTAGCTTCCGCTTTGTTTAATGATTAATGATTAGACTGTCTATCTGTTATTTAAGATTTTAAATATTGGTAAAATTCGGGGGTGTTACAGTATGGATTTTGATAGAACGCTCGAATTTTGGCATTTCTACCATGACGCGAAAAAACTCAAATTTTATAAATATCTGATTTTACCCGTAAGGATAAAACCAGTAAAGCGAGAAAAGTCATCCTACAAATAACAGAAAATATCTGAAACCACTAGCAGAAACTACTGGGGTCGAACCCCAAATATCAGTATAAAGTAAATCTAATACAGTTTTGCTAGTTGAATGAACTCTATCTAAAGGAAACCGCGTGGACTTGCCGAGATGGCACGCGGTGGCATGATCCCGTCTTCTTTGAATTATTATCATCAACCGGGTAGTTTTGTAGAATTTTTTTTGAGTGACTGTGAGGATGGCCCGACCTACGATGCACATCACTGGAGTACGCGAGAACTGAGGAATGCAAACTTTGACTAAGACACTAGAAGTGTGTATAGACCACAGGACGCGGGACCCTTAAGCAGGATTGCCTTGGTTATTGAGTCCTTTCACAACAAAACAACTTTTATGAAAATTTAAAAAAAAAAAAACATTGTTCAGAAGTGAAACGTTGAACTGATAATAACGGTATAGATAAATCGAGCACATGTAGCACATTTGACAATTGTAACTGTTTAGACAAGGAAGGTATAGAATGTTGAATCAACACTTGAAATTTACCAAACCTGTGCCATTACTGACTCGGAGGACGTCGTTGTCGTTATACTCGTCCGACTGTGCCAACATGGTGGCGTCAAATGTGGCGTGGGAAGAAAAGCCCCTATGTATGGGAAACCAATGCCGGCTGCCTGCTCGTCTCCGGGAAAGGCGAAATGCGCCAGGGGCGGTGGCTGTGTAGTGTACCGCTTATAAAGAATAAACGGCGGTATGTCCATTCGCTCGGCAGATTTGACATCACGAAAGGCCGCTGCGTCCGCCATGGTTTGCCCATTCCGGTCACCACGGCCTCGCCCCTGGCCTGGACGGCACACACAGCACACCATTGCCAGCATCTGCTGATAAACTCCCAGATTTTTAAGACTTTCTTAAAGCTTTATAATAAAGGTAAGCATACTTATTAAATCCCAAATATAATACAATGTGTTCGGGTGCTATGCCACACCTGGCTAGAGAACCCAGATGCACAGGCTAACTAACTAATATCCTCAACTGTTAAAATCATAATGTAAAAAACATGGCACGCAGGCCGAAAGGGAAACTATCTCTACTTCTACACTCCAGTTCTAGCGCGCTCCAGTGCTTAATCTTCTGTGCCTGAAAGCCAAATATATCTGTTCAGCCGAGAGATGCTGGTAACCCACTCCAACGCGTTGAAATACAATACATATAGAGATATATATAGATATACGAAAACCATTTTGAGCATGAAGATATATCCTACGAACTCTAGCTTTTAAAACCGGGAATGACTCGACAGATAAGCCAGACACAAGCAACAGTTATAACAGCATATGCAGTTCACAATAGATAGGCAATAAGGCAAGCATAAAAATAATCATAACCCAGTAACAATCCCCAACATAAAACCCATAGTCCACATCCCCAAGACACTCATAACAAACTCATCCATATCTCAACACATAGCACACTTTGTTGGCGCCACAGGACCAATCGCATGCCCATACATGAGGGTCAGCGCATATAGCTCTGACACGGCCCCGCAGCACCATGCCCCGTATCGCAACACGGAGGGTCGATCGCAACCGACCGATGAACCGCAGCTCATCATAATGTTTGATCGCAACCAAACAGTGGACCAGCAGCCCAAGAGAGTGTCATCTGACCGCAGCCAGGAAAATGAACGCAGCTCGTTAGAAACGTTTGATCGCAACCAAACGGTGGACCGCAGCCCAAGAGAATGTCATCTGACCGCAGCCAGGAATACTCTGACCGCAGCCAGCTTCTGAACCGCAGCTCAGGATAACCAATCCGATCGCAACCGAATTGGGGTATCACACACACACATAACACCATAGCAAGCACATGCAACCACACATTACACATTGGGAAGGAGAAAAGCGTATAACAAACCTATGCGTGATCCATCACATACTTACAAGAATAGTCCTAAGGGGTTTCAATACTTCATTCACCTAGGCAACGGGAAATAACCATTAAACTACAATGCGCACTACTAGAATCATAAACCTACCGAACGTACCCGAAACATCAAACGTATGACATAGGCACGACAAAACGGGATCCGTTGGGACCACACGGGGATCGGGCAACATCAAAGGGAAGCTGGATACCCGAGTGAATTAAAATTCCAACGGTAGACCGGTGGGTGGGGGGGTCCACCCAGACGCGGTGTCCATGTTCCGGGCAGCTGCCCGGAAAGCCAGCAGGTCTGCCCGCCTGTCGGAGTTGCCAGAGATGCCGCGGGTAGGTGGCGGGTCCCTACCCACCATCCGCTGACCTTTTCATCACTTTTCGCCCGGGAACGTTGTGGAAACCGAAACCCTATGCTTAGACACTTTTACAAGACATAACAACAACAGTAGGCAATTAACGGGAAAATACGGAAACGAACGCCTCATAAACCTATCATGCTTTTCTAAACATAATCAACACCCAAACATGCGATTCCCACCCGATGAATCCAAGAAATCAAAGCATTACGGTGCAAACTAGGGTTCTAATCACTTTTATATTAAAAGAAATAGATTCGTCTTCTAATTGCAAATTCAGTAGGAACAAACATAATCATCAATGGAACCAAGCCAAAAAAATAATAAATTCATAACAAGAAATCAATAAGATAATGAAACTATTACGAAAAAAAGATCTAAAAGAAACAAACCATGGAAGTCGGAAAAACAAAAATCGACAATAGAAAAATTTCTTAATCATCAAGAATAAGCCAATTAATCATCCAAGGAGAACATGCATATCGGATGATACCAGATAACAACAAATAGCACGAATCATAAGAAATTTTTTAAAACATGTAATATACTATATCAAATAAATATAACTCCAATATGCAAAAAAGAATAAGTAGAACTAAGATTATCAAGGTATTCCCATGGAAAATCTAATTACTACTCATT
>VALG01003081.1:0-14849 GCA_009835305.1 Ipomoea purpurea
GCTACTCCCAAACACAAATTATAAATTATAAGATCACTAGACAATTATCAAGATTCTTGCCTAAACTTTATGTGATTTAAAACTAATAATCTTAGGTAAGCTGAATAGTTTAGCTACTATTCCTTAATTAATCCAAGATTTGGTAAACCTTAAGAGACTTCAAGTGAAATTAAAGATGCTTTGGCTATTCTTTAATGAACCGAAATTAAATCACATTGGCAAGGAATACTTCAAATTTTGACAAACAAATTATAACCAGATTGTGATGGGAAAATCTAAATATACCTCCAAGGAAATGCGGTTAGAGACTAAGTCTCACTGAAAACCAATTCCTTAAATATATAGAGTATCAGTTTAAGGAGACTAGTGGCTCAAGATATTCTTAACTAATGGCCATTAAAACTAGTATGTCTCACCGATTCATATATACTTTAATGTATAACTGTTTGGGGTATAAACTAGTAAACTGTATGGTATACACCAGAAAACTGTAGGGTTCACCTATGATTAAAGCTTAAATGGTGAACTAAATTAGCGGACTAGACGTGCTTAAATTCAAGGCACTACCGCAACCTAAAGTTTATGCGTAAAGTCCAACTTAAAATAGGAACTAATATAATTTCATCTCAAAGTATGCATTGCTAAAGGCATAATAAAATTTGCATAATTTAAAACATAATATTATGGTGGACAAATATGCATAAATTAAGCATTAAACTCATATTATTCCAAATAAATTGCATAACTTAAAGCAATTTACAAATATGAGATTTCAAAGTATAAACCTTAATATCAGAACACCGGATGAGTCCAAACAAAAGAGACCCAACATTTTGAACTAATAATGTACTGAATATATACTTTAAATATTTTTTTTAAACTGTAAGCCCATAGGGAAAATGTTTTAATGCATAAAGATCAAATTTATGAGAAATAACTGAATTTACAAATTCAAAACAATATCACAACCAAAAAGATATGCTAGCAATTCATAAATCAAATCTCCAAACCTAATTGCATAATTAAACTTAATATTATGCACTTAATGTGATCGAATGCATAAAACAATCTAAAGAGTATGAACCAACTAAAGGATATGAATTTAAACAAAATATTTCATTTATTCATACTTAACCAAACACGGGCAATCAGAACTAAAATCATAATTCCAAGAACTAAATGAATTATGGAATTAATGGCAAAAGTCAATTGCCTAGCAAATATGTTTTTCCAAGATTACTAAATTGATTCAAAATCCACTCTCCATAACTCAGTTGATAATATTATTATTATTAATGACAAAATTGCAAATACCAAAATAACAATAAATAGCATAATAATATTATTATCCATTAAGTATGAGACTAAAGTATGAAAAAAACAATGGTTAAAACCGCTAACATTTATAAACATTTTTGAAAATTTTGAAAACTTTAATAAAATCTGAAATCCAAAAATATTGATGTCAAGAAAAATATTTTCTTATCTGGAATATTGTCACATTTATTTAGAAAACAGTTCAAGGCACATAGCTGAATACCATAACAATATCAATGTTATCACTAATTAATTATTAATAGCAATAAATAACATTATAATCACTATTAACATTAATAATAATGACAAACTAAAGTATGATAATGCACCTTTAAATGTTTCCATTTTTCAAAAATAAAATATGTGACAGTCCAAAATAGCGGTTACCTGTAACTGTAGCACTAATTATCAATAACAACCATAAAAGATAATTAATGGCTAACCTTAATAATGCAAATCCCATCTGCACATTGCGCTAACAACGATGATGATCCACAAAAGAAGAAAAGACTCCAGAATTCTCCCAATCTTTACTGTCGGTGTCAATAAACTCGATGCAGCGTCCAATGGTACGTTAAAAAATTTATTGGTAGGACTTAATTACCAACATTAATAGTCATGTAAAATGAAGTGGTAATCATACTAATGTACCAAATATAGCAGATTACCATTAAATGATTTTTTTTTTTTGAAAACACCATTAAATGATAATTATTATGAAAAGTTAATAAAATGATATTAGTCCCCTAAACTTAATAACAGTAATTAATAATGCTAATTAATAATATTACAATAAAGGCAAAACTGTAATTAAGGATGCCAAATACTAATCTCAATTTTACCACATAATAATTAACCATGACTATTATGATACTAGGGAGACTAAAGTTAAGGTAATAACCAAATTACCATTATATAGAAAATACCAACTACATTGCTTTTGCCATAAAATTAAAGACTTAATATTATTATTAAGGCCCTGAAAAACTATTGATAGATAAAAATTTAATCATACTAAACAATAGTTTATAGTTCGTTAATGGCCAAAATAACAATTAAATTCCTTAATGTCTCTAAACAGGCCAAAACAATAATTATAGCACTTAATCACTCAATTAGGCAATAAACCTCAATGACCCAAGTGAATTATAACATGAATAAAAAATGTCTAAGTACTGAAATAAGACCCAAAATTTAATATTATTACCAACAATGAATACCAAAATATGGTATTGTAATAATTAAAACTCAATAAACATGTATAAAGAGAGCTACATTATTAATTTAAATATCAAATCAAAATTGTGATTTTAATGACCCAAGATAGGTCCCAAAAATAGCTTGTTCCAAAAGAGATTCTAAAGTCTAAGAGACCAACATAATACTAAATGTGCTCAAATTAAAAAAGGATAACCAAACATCGCTTTAGTAGGTCCATAATGTCTAAAAATTGACCTAAGGATCCAAAATTTGAATGATTTAAAAAAAAATTATGAGTTAATAATGCTAAATCTAACCCTTAATGCATGCTTAGAATGTAGTATAATTATAATTAAGAAAATAATTATTAATAAATAACTAGCATGTTTTGAATTTTGCATATTAAATATATTATTAATCATAAATTGTAAACCTTGAGACAATTCAATTTGCACCTTGAACAATTAATTAAATTCATACGACAAATTAAAAAACCTTAATATTGTCCCAAATTGAATGATAATTTAAAATGATAAGGAGAAATTAAAGTTGAACAATTAAGGTAAAGAAGTCCAAATATGATAATAGAAAACTGAAGCAAGCCCAAAATAAAACCAAATAGGGGGCCCAGATTTTTTTTAAACTGCAGGAACCAGGTCTGCCACTTGGTTTCTTAAGCCTAGTAATAACTCGAAGCAGTAAGGTTTAAAAAAATGGAAGAACTATATTCCCTTTTATGCGATATTATATTTCAGGCAATCCAAAATCAATCCAATTAATTCATACCAAAATATAACACCGCAAAACACTTAATTATATCCAAAAACTTAAATAGATACAGTATAATTTTATATGCATATTTTGAAGAATTATGCATACAATTGTGAACCAAAGCAATTATAAAAAATTGAGTATATAAATTAATGTTGATTTTAAGGCAATAACAATTAACCAGGCAGAGATTATAAGGCTCTTGATACCAAATGTTTAATATATAATATCTAACTATAATAAACTATAGTATCGAGAAACCTGACCTCGTATGATAGCGGAAGCCGTAAGCCTGTAGATCTCCCAACCATAGTTGATGTTCCGTTCTGTTGCCTCTTAACAGTAGACCGTTAGCTCATGTTTTGCCCCAGACCTGACTCAGAACACCTAGATGGTGTATTGGTGTCTACTGAGCAGTCTGAGTATCCGTAACTGGAATGTGCTAACATCATCATCCTAATAATCCCATCATTCCAGGATTATATTAGGCAGCAGAGTTTGGTGGACTAACAACTTCTAGTTATTCAGTCTAACCAAGACCATTTAATAAGCCTAGTCCACTTTACACAACTTCCAGGTATAAATTTTTCTATGTTAATTTTTTCTATTTTTTCTATATATAGGGTTGCATTCATATGAAAACTACTTTAAAATACAAACGTGCGGACAAAAATTAACCCATTAGATTTGCTAAGATGAACGGATTAGATGCATTCCCCTCAATGGCAACACGAATTGCTAATTTCTAATTAAAAACTACCATAAATACCAACTAATTAAAAACTACATAAATAATCAATAAAGTCCTGTACATCCAACATTAAAAAATCAAACGACCGGAATGAATCCACACTGTTTGTATTTTAAGCACTGTTTGTATCGATAGAATCCCTAAGTATATATATATATATATAATAATAATATTATATATATATATATATATATATATATATAGTATATATATATATATATATACTATATATATAATAGTATATATATATTAATAATATATACTACTTAGAGGAGAGAGAGAGAAAGGAGAGATGAGGGGGGTCAGATGCGGCGGTGTCTTACGTGCGGCATCACCAATAATTCAATAAATATAACCATCAACGTTAGAAATACACCACCACAAAAAACAGAGGAAACAATTAGTACGCATCACCAAACACACACCCATTAGGTGTGAGTAAAAAACCCATACAGTTCATAAATACACCATTGGGGGGTGGTGAGTTATATAGGATGTTTTTTGGGTCTGTTTGTATTTTTTGATGTTTTATTACATTTCATTGTGGTGTGTTTCTTACACTGTTGGTGCATATTGTTAACACTGTTGGTGTATTCTGAAATTCTGCCGCACCACCGCACGGTGAAGACCCCGCCGCATTTGAACTTTCTTATATAATATATATATATATATATATATATATTATATAATATTTCATATGTAAAAGTGAGATTGATTTTTAGGTCTTGATGGTGCCACACTTGCACTTTGCATGGCATTTCACGCTTTTGATCAGTTTTCTAATATCCTAGTGTTTCAGCTATCATATCGCTGTACTCTTTGATTTGTGTGTATATATATATATATATATACTATAATATATATATTATATATTCATATGTAAAAGTGAGATTTGATTTTTTAGGTCACTGATGGTGCACACTTGCACTTGCATGGCATTTCACGCTTTGATCAGTTTTCTAATATCTAGTGTTTCAGCATCTATATCGCTACTCATTTTTTTTATATATATATATATATAATACTATAATATATATATATATATTATATATTAATAATATATAGAAAAACGCCATATGTGTCATGTCATTAGGTGTGGTCGTGTGGTTCGTATCTGGGTCGTTGAATCAGTTTAAAATCTAAAGGCAGTGGTATTCTGTGAATTTCGCTGCGTTTATTAAGTGGGGTGTTTATGGTAATTACAGTGGCCATTTATAGCGGGCGGATTCCAGAATACACCAACAGTGTTGACAACATACCCAATAGTGTAATAAAAACACACCACAGTGAAACACACCAAAGTGGTGTATTCCCGTGTTATGGTAATTACAATGGCCATTTATAGCGGTCCGGGTTCCAGAATACACCAACAGTGTTGACAAACATGCACCAATAGTGTAATAAAACACACAACAATGTGATTTTTCCTATTCCTGTGTTTTATGACAAGTTTACCCTTACAGTTCTCTGGGTAGGAGAATGTGCGCGAAAATACTGAAAAAATCTTGATTAATATGAATCATTAGATCTATCTAATCTAATGGTCTATAATTGACCATTATGGACCACACCTTAACAACATGGCCACATGTGATCACTCCTCTCTCTCTCTCTCTATAATTGTATACATATTAAATACTATAGGATATATATCATATATATTATATAATATATAGATTTTGGTTCCCTGTGAGGTCCCATGTCTTACCGTGCCGGTGATGCGCCATAGACTATTAGAATGTATAAATGCATCATAAAGTTTCGAAAATACACCAGAATGAAATGTCAGAAAATACACCACACAATATATATATATATATATAATATAATATTATTATATACTATTAGTTATATCATATTATTATATATATATATATATATATATATATATATAATATATGTATATATATAATAGGTCGTGGTGTTGTTGTGCGCTCAGGTTCAGTTATGCGGGTGAGGGAGAACCATGTATTTGTTAAATCAACGTCCAGGATTATCAAAATTTAAATAAAATAAAATAAAATAAAAAAAAACAAAAAAAAAGCACGGTGGCAATTTTGATAATTTGATTCTGATCACTCTTGTGACTAACACATGTACATATATATTAGTAGAAAGAGTTGAGGGGGCCGCTGACCCACTGCCCCCATTGTGGGTCCGCCTATGTGTGAAACTGTAGTGCACTTAGAAATTGAATTTTAGATTTATGACCTTACATTTCATAGTTAAAATATTGGGCAAGAATAAATTGTACGTGTACAAGTGGTATATTTATATAACATGCACTCAATTCAAACATGTGTCATGTACAAATTTTAAAACTTAACCCCGATTCATCAATGACTATTACCAAAAAATATATATATTAATAAATCTCAACACTAATGTAATTCCAAATTTTTTTTTGATTGATTTGCAGGGCTTTGCTACTCCGAGATCTATTCGTTCATAATAAATCTTATACTTTGCTTTAAAAAAAAAACCAACCTAGCTTGGATATACAAATTATCGGTGGCATTGAGCGAATTTTTTTTCTTTCTTTTGTTTTACATTTAATTTGTATAGTAAGAAACATGTAACAAAAGTATTTATATTACTCCATAGATTGATAATTACTATATTCTTTGTAAATAAGAATTTCTAAAGTGTATTTATGTTTTGATGTATTACTCCGTAGATTGATAATAGCATTCATTACATTATCTTATTTTTACATGTTGCCACTTTGACCAACTCTTACACTAGTTTTTATGGTAGAATTAGGGTTTAATTCTTTGAATGCTTAACATTTGTGCAATAGTTGAGAGGTTAATGAGACCAAAAAAAAAAAAATAGTTGAGAGGTTAATGCTCAGCATAATATAAAACTAGCTAAAAGAATGCTATATATATGATGCATAATATAGGATGGTGAGTGGTACTTAATTAATTAATTTGAGGTCAAACCTTTTCTCTTGTGCAATTTGTCAACTTATCAATTTTCATGGCATAAATGTGTACGTGTTTTGGTAATTACTGGATACTAATAAAATATAACAAAATAGAAATAAACACCACAAAAAAAGGTGATAATTTTATTATACATTTCTTTGATCACAACAATTACACATATATCTATTTTTAATTGATAGAATCCAAAGAATTGAAAAGCAATCAAAAGTGCTGGTCTAGGTTGCTTGGAAACAAGAAATTAGTACAACAATCTTAGGATACAAAATGCATGAGAAAATTACAAATATAAAAAATATAAGTACGTATTTATAAATATTTTTTTCTTCATTTATGCATAAATAATATTACTCAATCCGTCCTATTTTTTGTATCTAATTCGGTTAACGAGGTTTTATAATGTTAAGTTTAGTATCAGTATATAAAATTCATATATTTAGAAACTACATTAAAAATACTATTAAACACAAAAAAAAAAAAACAAAAATATCAAATTTAAAAAATAATTAAAAATACTAAATAAAATAAACAAAGGAGAAAGAGTTGGTTTGACCAATAAATAGTGTACATGATAGGTAAAATGGAATAGAGGGAGTAATTGCTTATCAATTTCTAATTTGTAAAGGTATTTTAAAATTTCTAAAATAAGAGAAATTTTTTTAAAACATTTTATAAGGCTTTCATATATGTAAGGATAGAAATATTTCTTCAATGAAAAAAAAAATCTAATTGTTCAAAATTTCCATATAGGAAAATGCCACCCAAGAGCTCATGTCATTCAGCAGCTAAAATAAGAGAAATCATTTTTAAACATTTTATAAAGTTTTCATAAATTTGAGGATAGAAATATTTCTTCAATAGAAAAAAGAATCTAATTGTTGAGAATTTTCATATAGAAAAATGTCACACAAGAGCTCAAGTCATTCAACTATCTAGCTCTCGCCTATATAACATTTATATTGACTAAACTTCAGTATTCAATACACCATCAAATACACAATCTCAAAATTGGAGACAACGTTGTTCCAATATTTTTACGATCAATCTCTTGTAAATTTTAAGGTTGAACTTTTGCTTGTTCTTCATAACCCCATTAATGTTTTCTTTGATCTTTGTTTCGATTCTTGGTGAACATATCAAAAATATGTTTCTAGACTCTGATTTTTTCTGGCTGTTTCATATAATATATATAAAAATTTTTCAAATGAGATTTTTTTTTTTTTTTGCTTGCTTGCTTTTTGTTGTTGTTGTCTATGCATTGCCTTGATATTTTTAGATATACTAGTATCATAAGTTTGTTTGTTGATTCATTCTTGGGATTTTGTTGTAAAGATATAGGATGGTTTGGTTGATGGGTTTTGTCTATAGGAATGGGTATGAAAGTGATTATTATTGTTTGGTTGATAAGTTTTTAGAACACTACTATGAGTACTATGGCCGGTTTCAAATACCCATCAATTGGAAAACTCATACCCAAATAAAATAAGGCTTTCACATTCTCAAGCACTACTATTAGTAACTATTTCCATTCCACTATACTATCAAACATGTTAAATACTTCCACCAAAACCCATTACCATTACCAAGTATTTGATACCCATTCCGATTCCGATTCCTATGTGCGAACCAAACACACCCATATTTCTTTTTAGTTTTGTACTTGCACTTAAACACTTAGGTATGTATGGTGATTGTTTTCTCTCTCTTTCTTTTTGATTTTAAGAAATGCATAAAATTTGTTATTATGTTTCAGTCATTCATGTCAAATGTATATTGAATATATAGGTTTGAAATTTTTTTTAAGGAATTATATGATTGAGATATCTTTGTTCATCAATGCAAATAAGAGTGTTTTTTAAGATAGATATGATTTTGCTATAATCTTTTCATTGATCTATTACTTTATTTCTCTTGATGAGCCACTTTAAAATTACCTTTCCATACTTTGACTCTTATCTTACTGTTTCAAATTTTTTGATTTTATCTTTTTAGATCTGAGTATATGTAAGATTTTTGTAGAATTAGATTTTATGTGTCATTGTAGATTTAACATTGTAGAATTGTATCTTATGTTTCACATCTTTCATGTATAATGTATATTGAGGGTGTGTTTGGTTAATGGGTTTTGCCCATACGAATGGGTATGAAAGCGATTATTATTGTTTGGTTGATAGGTTTTTAGAACACTACTATGGGTTTCGAATACCCCATCAATTGAAAAACCCATACCCAAATAAAATAAGGGTTCATTCCCTTATCCATTCTCAAGCACTACTATTAGTAATCATTCTCATTCCACCCTACTACCAAACATGTTAAATACTTTCACCAAAACCCATTGCCATTACCAAGTATTTGATACTCATTCCGATTCCGATTCCGATTCCCATGTGCAAACCAAACACACCCTGAGTATATATGTTTGAGAATTTTTTTTTTTTTGAGGAATTATATGTCTGTCTGTAATAATTTTTGTTTATCCGTCAAAATGAGAGTGTTTTTTTTAAAGATCGATCTAATTTTGCAATAATCTTTCTGTTGATCGATTATTTTGTTTCTCTTAGTGAGCCACTTCAAAAATTCATTTCCATACTTTGATTCCTTTGTTATTTCAAAATTTTTGCTTTTATTTTATTTTTATCCTATTATATATAAGATTTTTTTAAAGCTAGATTTTCTCTAGGATTGCATGTTCAATATTCCTAGGCTTTTATTTTATTTTTATGTTTCATTTCTTTCATATCTAATGTATATTGAGTGTTTATGTTTGAGATTTTTGTTTTTTCGAGTAAGTATATATCTTAAATTTTATTGTTCATCGCCTGAAATGAGTTTTTATTTATTTATTTAAAAAGTGACCAGTTTTGCTATAATCTTTCTGTTTACCTATTACTTTGTTTTTCTTGGTGAGCGACTCTAGAAAAATCTTTCTAGACTTCAATTCGTTGTTTGCCTATTTGAAATCATTTTGTTTTACTTTTTTTTTTATTTCATTATAATATTATATATAAGATTTTTTTTCAACTTGATTTTCATTGTGTTCTGTTTCTTGCTTTGATATTTTTTAGTTGGGCTAGTAATTTTAATTTTGCTTGTTTCCTTTTGGGATTTTGTTGCAGAGGACTACTTTTTTCTGTTTTGCACTGAGGAACGATGGATATATGGAACACCATCACGAAATGTTGTTAATGGTGCTTTGGCTTTGCTGCTTAGCAAGGATTTTGACACCTCTACACATCTCATGTTCGATGATTTAAAAAATCTGGAGTTATATTATGCTAGAGATGGTGTTTGTTCTAAAAGAAATTTTCTCATGAAAAGGAATTGATAAATATCTTTTATCACCCGGATGATTTAACACTCGGTAAATGATTTGCAGGAACATGACGAAAACAAAGTTGACTAAACAAACTGGCAGATATGAGAGATGTGATGTGTGTGATGTGATGTGTTGTATATATACATACATAAACAACCATACTCCACACACATCACCACACCTAAACCAACCATATACATACCAACCAAAAACATCACATAAAACATAAAATAATCACTCCACAAAAACATAACACCCTACATAATAACTCACTATACAATAAAAAACAACAACACCAAAAACAAAAAAAAATCATACTATTATTAAAATATACTGTCTAACTGTTCATCTGGTTAGTAGCACAGTTATCTTCCCAATGGCTTTGTTTTCCTCCTATGTGGGTAAATAGCCCATGTTTGGACTAAGCTATTTTGAATCCACTATAATATATTATTATTTTTTAGCTTCTTGGAAGCTACTGACAAATATTAATTGTCATTGGACGAATGTGAATTGGGTAAAGCTGAAGGGTGGAAGTTGGAATAGAGGTTGTTTGGGCAAAGATACATGGGAAGAGGTTGGAAGTATTTTTTCACTTCCTCCTTTCCCATGTCGGCATAAGCTTATAAAGGGGATAACTCATTTGTTTTCTCACAACGACACACACACTTTTGTAAAGATTCTAACATTACACATTCATTCCCATTTTCTCTCTCGGCACCAAGCTGTAGGCAAAAGAAAGAAAATCAGTTTTCTTTCTGTTTCTTCGTTACCCGGATACGCGGCAGCGAAGGAAGCAACCATATTTTATTCTTCATTCTGTGCTACTTTGTTGTGGGTTTACCTAGACTTTTTTTGCCGGCAAGGCGACGCGTGGTTCGCGGGTTTTGTCACACGTTTGATAGGATTTGCCATGAGTTTGCGGAGATCTTGGGGTACTTTCTTCATCAATATTTTGTAGAGGTCAGTTGTCTTGTTCCATGCAATCGTTTTGGATATTCTCGTATATTTGTATTCTATTCACCTTGATCGTGGTGGTTGAAGTATTTTGAGTACGAAATGTTATTCTTTTTAGAGCCTGTGAACGTGATATAATGTAATTTGGCCTAGAGTTTGTTGTATTCTGATCAATTATTAGGTGTGTCTGCTTCGTGGTGGTAGCCAGCAACCTTTGTGTTGGGAAAATTAAAAAGATGAAAGTTTCATATGCCACCTCACCCTTTGACTTTGTCATTGGATTAAGCAATGGAACCCATTTCATTACATGGTAGGACACAATGCGCTCATATGAAGGAGTAGCGGCAAAGGCGCTAAAAATGTGGACAAACCCTGTGTCCATCATGTGGGTGGATGGAGGGGTTGCTTACTATAAATACATCCGAACGTAGTTAAAACACAGCCTTTAATTCGAGTAAATATTCTATTCTTCTTCCCTCCCTTCGTCTGAGCAATAGTGAGGTTCGTCTACATGATTGTTAGTGCAAGCTATCCGTAGTAGGTATCTGTAGCTGTCGAAAGCATGCTAGGGTTCTAACTGCACCGTTACCAGGAAAAATAACGCTTTTAAGGTAGTGTTATTAAACACGGCACAGATTTCCTTTTCAGACCATACACCAAAATAGTGTCCTGTGCTTCTTTTAAAAAGGCTTCCAGATAGCCCGTTACCCGTTGCGATTTTCCCCAAACTTTGTACCAAGATTTGCTTATCATGAGAATATTGTGGTGGTGGTACGTGTTTTTCTCGTGATTTTTGAGGATTTTCACGTTAAATCGTGTGTCACTCTGTGTTGAAATTTTATTTGAGTTAATTGTGTAGTGATCTTGTATTTCCACACGTGTCGGATATCTTGATTTTCCTTCTGTCACGGGTAGTGGGATTTTTCAACAATATAGCTCTCTAACATGTCATCTGTTAGTTAGCACAGTTATCTTCCCAATGGATTTGTTCCATACTTGTTTAATATTGTCATATCATAAATATATCCCGCAAAGAAAAAATTGTGTTCATACATAGTTAAAAATTACCCATTAATGATACAGATTAAATGTTTCGGTAGTTGTTGGCTCATCTAAATTTGTTGTATCTTTGGAAAATGTACTTCTTTTTTTTGAAATAATCTAGCGATTGTATTAATGAATCAAAGCCGCAATACGCGTCAGGGGATAGAAATCCCAGTTAAATAGCTGATTTGAAAATGCTAAAGAAGCTAAGCTATGCGCATGTAAAATTAACCTGATCTAGAGACATAAATTAAACAATAGACTAAATAAAGACATAAAGTGATTCTGCATTTTGAATCAACTGTCGACCCAACATATACGAGTGAATTGGTGTGTCATGGTTGCCGCATAGTTGTAAAGTCAATACATGGCGAGTAAACTACTGATGTATAAGTTCCGTTCAAGCGCCAAGACCAGTGCTCCTTATCTGGCACTGTGCCTCCGCCATAAAGTGGTTGAGAAACAAAACAGGTATTTGCCATTTTTTGCTGCCACAAAAGAGCCGTCGCGCAAAAGTAGTACCACCGTACGTAGCCTAGCCATAAGTCGTGACGGAGCCTGCGGTCCACGTAGCAACCGTGGGCCGCCGCACCCGGCTCGGTGGATGGTGCAAAGCCGTAGCCGGACGTGTGTGACGGTATTGGGCAGCATGCGTCATCCCTGCAACGTTGCGCTGCCATCGCTGCCAACCTCGGACAGGCCGCATCATAGAATCCTTCCAAACAGCTGAGTTGCGAATCCTTCAAATATGGTATAACACCGCTACCATCAAACCGGGTTTGCTCTCCGTCAAGACTAACAAAACCCCTTTTTGGCCATGTTGTAAAAGAGTTTGCCAATAGATATTGTTATAGGCAATTGTGTTATATCTCCAAACAAGTGTGAATATTCACAGAGCACCAAAGCATGTAACACAATCTTCATGATCTAAAGCAAATTGGGCATATTGGATCCACCTCCACCCTCTTAATAATCAAAAGTAAAGTGGTTGTGGGTAAAATATCACAAATGTCTCTCCATAAAAAAGTCTTCACTTAGGAGGGACTTTTAATTTTTCACATTGAAATCATTTATCAAACACATCTGGATTATTCTCATAGTCCCCAACAATTCGCCTATAGGCATTCTTCATAGTATATGTTCCTTTTGGTCACCCATCCAATACCATGAGTCGCTCATAGTCAGGACTAACAGGGACCAAACTTATCCGGTTCACATCTCAGGAATAAACATGTCAGATAAAAATATGTGGTCCACATGTGTGTGTTTGTAAATCAATCAAACCCGCAACCCGTGCCTCTCTCAACTCTTCTGGCAATCTCTGTTTGGATTAAAGGGCTTGATTATCTAGTAGCCACGGGTGTCCCCATATTAAAGTTGTCTGTCCATTTCCAATTCTCCTACGCACCCAGAGCTACCATTGCATGTGCCGCCATAATACTCCTCCAGCAATAACTTTGGCAATTTCCAATAGTGCATCAGTAAAACTGTTGTGGGGTAATACCTTTATAAATTTTCGTTGCGATGTTCCTGGCTGTTAGAAAACGCCATGCTGTTTTCTAGCATAGCAAGATTAAAAGCCCTAAGCTCCTTAAAACCCAAACCACCATACTTCTTTGGACCACAACCTGTCCCAGCCTTTCCAATGTATTCCCCTTTCCCTTCCATTCCCCCACCAGTATTTATTCATAGTTCGTTCAATTGACTGACATACTGCCTCAGGGTAACAAAAAAACGCTCATTGAGAAGGTAGGCATAGATTGCGCTACGCTTTTGAATAACACTCTTAACCAGCCTGAGATAGCAACTTTTTACTCCACGAACCAATTCGCTGCCTGATCTTCTCCTCAACATAAGAAAAACAGCCTCTTATTCCTTCCCACAAAGGAAGGTAGGCCTAAGTATTTCCCAAAATTGGCTGCTTGTTCAACTCCAAGGCAGTTTGCTACTTGCGCCCTGTCACCCTCATGGGTATTCCTGCTAAAACAGATACTGGATTTATTATAATTCACCCCTGGCCTGATAATTTTTCATACTTGCTAGGAATTGCCTAATAACCCCAGACTCTTGAATATTCGCTTTAAAAATAGGAGACTGTCATCTGCAAAAAACAGATGTGATACAGGTGGCCCCTAGCTACTCTGCACTCATGTATTGATCCTGCCATTTGTTCATACTGCAATATATCGAGAGAGCCTCTGCACAAATAATAAAAAATACGGAGAAAGAGGATCTCCCTACCTGAGGCCCCTGGTGGGTTTCACGTGTCCCCCTGCTACACATTGACCATTACAGTATAATCAACAGTCGTTATACACAACATAATAAGTTGTATCCACTTCTCACTAAATCCCAATAATGCAGCATTCTCCTCAAGAAACGTTGACTCCATTTTTATCATAGGTCTTTGACATATCAAAGTTTCAATGCACTCAACCCATACACCACACTGTTCTCTATTTAAATAATGCCCTACCTCAGCTGCACCCAAGATGTTATCAGTGATAGCCTCCGGATAAATGCATCCTGGGGACTCTGAAAT
>VALG01003083.1:0-13088 GCA_009835305.1 Ipomoea purpurea
GGAGCAGACTCTAGATATAGTGAGTTCTCAATTCCTTTTCATGATCACTCCTTAATCTCTGAACCTTTATAATGGACTCATTCTTTTCCTTCTGAACTCTTATACACAAAGTTTTAAAGGCCTTGAAAGCTTCTGTCTTTTCTCTCCAGAAAGTACACCCAGTTGTATCGAGAGAAGTCATCTACACACACAAATATGTATTTCTTTTTTCCTCAATGTTTTCAGTCTGTGTTGGCCCATGAGGTCTATATGGACAAGATCTAGACATTTCTCAGTGGTGAATACCTCTTTCTGCTTTGTGTGGAGTTCTGATTTGTTTTCCAATTGCACATGCACCACAAATTTTTTCTGGATCAATTCTGATCTTAGGTACACCTTTTACAGCTTCTAGTTTTATCAGCTTATCCATATCTCTGAAATTTATGTGACCCAGTCGTCTATGCCAGAGTTTTGATTCATTAGATTTGGATAGGTGACAAACATTTTCATTGGTCAAAACATAACAATTGTCTGAGGACCGTGTTCCTTCATGACAAGTTGTTTAGCTTTGTCACCTAACTCTGCAGCAGTTACGATCGAAACACACATTCCAATTTTGATCACACAACTGACTAATGCTAATTAAATTTACTTTCAACCCGCTGACTAGCAGGACTTCTTTTAATTGAGGTAGGCCTGTACATTTAGGATACCTTTCCCAACAATCTTACATTTTTGTCAATCTCCATATGTTACAGCTCCACTGCTAGGTTGAACAGCCATCAGACACTTAATTTTTCCAGTCATATGTCTGGAGCACCCACTGTCGAAATACCATCTAGTATCAGTTGTAGATGCAGTCAGAACAATGGTGGGGTAGCAAATAACTTCTGACTTCTTACCTAGACCTGTCTAGTGAATGGGTAATAGTCTTATTCTGATATTTTTCCTTCCTTTGATCTCCTGTAGAAAAAATAACACTCATGTCGTGTAACACACCCCGAATTTTAAAGCTTTTAAAGACTTATATGATAAAGGTAAATGATCATAAATCCAAATACGTTCATAAGAGCACGGGGGTTATGCCACACCTGAGCTAGAGAACTCAGATGCATAGGCCAAATTCTAACAATCTCAATCAGTATCAGTACAAAATGTGGCACGCAGGCGAAAGGGAAGAACTATCTAATCTACGCTCCCACACCTCTAGCGCGCTCCAGTGATCTACTCGTCCGTGCCTGAAAGCCAAATATATCTGTTCAGCGAGAGATGTTGGTAACCCACTCCAACGCGTTGAAATACAATACATATAGAGATATATATAGATACACGAAAACCATTTTGAGCATGAAGATATATCCTACGAAACTCAAGCCTTTAAAACAGGGATAGACTCGACAAATAGAGCTAAGCACATGCAACAGTTATATCAAGCATATACAGTTCACAGCAGGCAAGACAGATAAGGATGAGCACAATTAATATCCATAACCCAACATATACGATCCCAACATAAATCCCAAGTCACATCCCCAAGACACTCATAACAACAACTCGTCCGTATCTCATCACACAAGCACACTTTGTTGGCGCCACAGGACCAATCGCCATGCCATACATGAGGGTCAGGCGCATATAGCTCTGACACGGCCCCCAGCAACCCTGCCCCGTATCGCAAAAACGGAGGGGTTTGATACGCACCGACCGATGAACCGCAAGCTCTCATAATGTTCTTTGGATCGCAACCAACAGTTGGAACCGCAGCCCAAAGAAGTTATGTCAATCTGGAAACACAAGCCAGGAAAAAATAATGAAAACGCAGCTCATGTAAGAAACTTTTTGATCGCAACCAAACGGTGGGCCCGCCAACCAAGAGTTGGGGTTAAACTGACCACAACAGCTTCTGAACCGCAAAAAAGCTCAGGAAATAAACCCAATCGAATCCGCAACCGGAAAATTGGGTAAATCAGCAACACATAACCAACCCAAGCACATGAACCAATACACAATTTTGGGAAGGGGGGGGGGGGGAAACCGTATAATAAAACCTATGGCGTGAAAAAATCCCTTCCATCTAAAATAATCCTTAAGGGGGTTCAATACTCTTCCCCTAGGGTCAATGGAACAAGATTACCAACTAGCCATGCATATATTAAGATGTAACTACGAAGAGGTACCGAAATATTACTTAGACAACCAGGCCACGATAGAGGAGTCCCCGGTTGGGGACACCAACAAGGATCGGGGGAAAAACCATCCAAAAACGGGGAAAGCCAAAACCAAGGGTTTGGGGTGGGTTTTAAAACCAGCGAGTAAAAGCCCCGGGTGGGTGAAGGGATTCACACGGCCCGGTTTTTTGCCCGCCGGCGGCACCCATTTCCGGGCAAAGCGGTGCCGGCGGGTTAAGGGTGGCGGGTTCCTTAGCCCCCCCACCCCCCACTGACTTCTTTATCAAAATGTTCCCGGGGAAACCTTGTTCTGGAAACCGAAAACCATGCTTTTAGACCTTTTCAAACCGCAATTGATAAACAAACACGTTAAAGACAATTAAACGGATTCAGGCAGAAACATACGAATTATAACCTATCATTGCCCTTTTCCTTAAACCAATAAAATTTAACAACCCCAAAAACTGTGAATTTCCACCATTCACCCAAAGATCCAATATTATCGATACAATTAAGGGTTTTCAAAATCACTTTTTAATAAGAACTCATCTTTAATATAAGTGAGAATATCATATAAACTCCAGAAATAATTATATCAAATCAGAAACAATCAACCATAAATCAACAAAAACACAATAACCCATCAGAAACACATAATTATTCAAGACTCTTCCATCATCAAGATTTCATCAGATTCAACCAATAGGATCATCAACACGCAAATCTCCATAATAATTATCAAAATATCCATTACAACAATAATTAGGTAAATCCTTAGAGGGATCATAGCCTATGAAAATAAGGTTTTTTTGTTTGAGGCATGGGTTTACTTTTTTAGCCTTTATTTAATTTACTTGGTATGAAATAGGGTTCCCTTTCTTTTAAAGCTTTTCTTACCTTTTCTTGATTTTCCCTAGGGGGAAATTCCTTGGGAATCCTTTGGTGGTGAGAGAAATTATTGTGCGGGGTGGGGGTTTTTTCCCTAGGTGCCTTTCTTTATGTTCTCCTATTTTATATACTAGGAGTCCTTAATAGGGTCTTCCCCTAATATTATGGGGGTTTTGCTTAATTCTTATTCCTTCCTAGGGGCTTAGGGTTTTGTGGTTTTTTAGGGGTAGGCCCACCTGACTTACGGTGGGGGCCTCTTCTAAATTCTTTATTGTTAATTTTTAAATCTTTTCTTTTGATTTTGGTTAAATGATAAAATTGGTTTTTTTAGGGGTCGTTAACACGGGTTTGTTACAGGTCGAGTATGACCTTTGTGTTTGACAGTAGTGACAGGTGGGAGTGTAGTATATAACTTTGACAAACTTATTCTTGAACCTCGAATAATGAGATTTTTTGGATGAGTTGATCCTGCCCAGGGTCAGTATTGTTAACCCTGATCGTACCTCCTTTCCCCTTTGTTTGTACCCTAACTGAGGAAATGACTCCCTTGTTCAATAACCTGTTTTGGTCAAAGTTTTGTGGCTTAGTCATTTCCCTCCTTTTTGAATTGAAAACTTTTGGGGTGGTGTTTATTTTCGAAGAATTCTTCTTGTTTCAAATCCAGAAAAACCTTTTTTGTTATTAGAATTTTTCTTGCAGGAGTCTTAGAATCTTTAATCCAAAGGTAGAACAAATTGTAGTGCCATCAATCGATTTTTTCTTCAGCTCTCCATTTCTTGGCATCAAATTTCCCTTCTCTGGCCGTATTTGGAAGTGGACTGAGAAAATTTCTTTCTTTTTATGACCAGTTCTGCATCAATTTTTTGAAGATCTCTCTTTCCTTTTAGCTCGTCATTCAGATTCTTATTTACTTTCACAAGTTGTTCCCAGCTAGCAACAAGTTTTTGCAAACTCTGTCTCAAGTTTGAGTATGTCTCTTCGAAATCATCGTTGATAGTATGATTCTTCATCAGATTGATCTCCGTCGACTAATGATCTGCCGCAGTGAAAAAGGCTACAAAGTTTCCTACATTATCATCTGATTGATCATTTGAAGTTTCATCCTCATCATCACTAAGAGATAGCCCAAGACATAGCCTTTTTCTTTTTCAGATATGTTGCACATTCAGCTTGTATGTGACCATATCCTTTCACATTCCCTACACTGTATTGACCGATTTGAAGTTTTCCTGCTTCCGTGGTATTGTTCTGTTCTGTCTTGAATCGCCCAGTCTGAGAGTGTTGTTGTGAGAAAGGTTTGTCTCAACCTTTTGGATTATGAGGAGTTTTGCTTTATATTGTGTTCTGGTAGACTGACCTTGACCCTTTCTGTTGAAACCTTTTTTAAGATTTTCTTGAAATTTTTTGTTAGAAGATCTTAAGGTTTCATCATCTATTGTCGTCCTGTGTTCAATTTCTCGACAACCTCCAAAGCCACAAAGGCTACTTTGGCTTTCTTTTTTTTGTTTGCTTTCCAAATATCTCATCACAAAAATTCCGTTCGTATGGGTTTGTACTTCCCATGAGTTCTCCGACAGTCTTTTTTCCCCAACCGTTGGGTTTTGTTTTCCTGATAGCAGTTACTTATTCGAAATCCTTTTAGGTAAAGATTTAGGATTCCTTTTTTGAACCACTCCTCATCAGAAACAAGTTTTTCCCAAAAGAACTGAAGGCCAAATGGTTCATCAAGTTCCTGAACTACTTGTGGGAGGTCGAAATTGTTTGTCTTCAATCATTTGAGTGCTTCGAATTTCCTTGAAAGAAAATTTGGTTAATTTTGAAAATGTTTTTGAAAAAACAATCACTGGTTCTTTCACTGGTTTTTCAGGATTTCCCATACCGTTTTTTTTTAAAAAGCTCTTTTTTCCACTATGTAAACAAGGTAAAAACAGATTCATGCGTGATCCCACATTTGAAAGGTTCAAATGCCTTTGGTTTCCAGAATCTAAGGCATTAATTTCTTCGTCAAAAAAAGTTTCCAAGTCCTCCATGCGTTTTTCTTTCATCGACTCCTTCTGTAATTCCGAGCAGTGGGCTTCCACCAGTTTTTAAGGACCATTGGCGATTAACCCTAGTACCTTGTGCCTTTCCAAGATATAAGTCTTTGTTGCCATACTTACTTTCTCAGGGCCTTAAACTATGACTTAGTGAAGTCATCGCCCGACACTGCTTTATACTGTCGACAAACGGCTGTTATCTGGAGACCATATCAAGGATGTAGCCCTGTCACTGCTTCGGCAAATTCGAACCTGAGGTTGTGAATGAAGAGTCCCTACATGACAAAGATGTGAAGCTGGCTGAACAATTGAAGGCGCGTGTTGCTGATTGGAAACGGTGCATGGTATCGTTGCTAAACAACTGACCGGTGCACGCACTGAATAGCCACGGTTCTGCTCTGCATGAGTCTGACTGATGCTGCTGCTGCTGTGGACCCGAGAAGACAGACAGTGACTCTCCCTCAAACGTTGATACAATGTGTATCTACGTCTAGGGGACGAACACATAGGTGTCCCAATCCACTAACTCATAATCCAATGTACAAAGGTAGATATACAATAATCTTACCCAAGTGCCCCACACAAGGTACAAACCCAGTCTACATTGGTTTAGTGGATTGTTGAAGATGGAGAGCCATGCATACAGAAATCTAATGAAATCCCTTTCACTTGGAGAGCCAACTCTGATGCAGTCCACTTCAATGACGCTCTATAAAGTTGTTACACCAATAGTGTGATCTTACGTCCTTTCGTTTAAGCAGCAGTATTCTTCTCAAATTCATCATCTTAATCACCTTGAACATTGTTTGAGAAGAAGCATGTAAATCAAAGATTATACCATAAAGCTGATAAGGAGTGTTTCTTCGTATATTTCGTCGTAACCCTAGTATCTCCAAGAACTGGTTCTTATAGATCCTTCAATAAACACTTCTCCATGGATTCTTTGATTGTAGAAGGTAGGACTGTAAAAGTGGGAAAGTAATTTAGCAGATTAGTCCATTACCTTCTTTGAAGATACGCTGATCTTCTACATGTGGTCTGATCTTCTGTGAAGATACCGCCGTGATCTCTTAAGGAAACAACTTTCCTAAATCAGATTTCAGTGTCAGTCCTTCTGTTGTTGTCTCTGATTTGATAGTCATCTGTAAAACCACCCGGACAAAACCCTAAACTATCTAGAAAAGCCATAATAATATTGCAATTATAATGTGGGGTTTTTGAACATAAACACTAACAAATTCCCCCTTTGGTATTGTTGGCAAAATAACTCAACTAAATCAATCAACTGTATAAAAGTAACAAACTAAGATAGGATATAGCAAAAGAAGCCATGATCAATTCTGATTAATAAACACATCCAAAAAGACAAACTAATAGTCTAGAATCAAAAACAGCAGTCATAGATCAATAGGGGACAACAACCGGACACTTCGGTCAGAAAGAGCTTCGAGCAAACCAAAAAAAAAACATTCCAATACATCGCCAGCCAGGGCCAGAAGGTACTCAAACAAACCATCACAGACAGACACTCCCCCTGATTCAATTACTACCTTTTTGCCAAAAGTAGCGACAAAGATCAAGCATTTGAGGGAGATCACTGTCTTTCTTCTCAGGATCCATAGCAGCGCAGTATCAGTCAGATCGATGCGACAGAACAGTGCCGTCGCTCAGTCCGTGCTCCGGTAAGTTGTTTAGGGCAATGATTTACCTGTCACGTTTCAAGATCTGCAACACGCTTTCAACTGTTCAGACAATTTATATCTTTGTTCAAGCAGGGACTCATCATCTACAGCCTCAGGTTCAGGAATTTGTTGGAGCAATGACTAGGGGGGAGAATCCTTGATATGGATCTCCAGATAGCAGTCGTTTGTCGAACAGTTTAAAAGTAGCGTCGGCTGATGACTTCACTGGTCATTGGTTTAAGTCCCTGAGAAGTAAGTATTCCAAAGATTAGATTTGGGAAGGGCAGTCACCTTTTGATCCATGGGATGAGTTAAGTCAAAGAATATGATAGTAAATCCATTTTCCCAGATCAAGCTTCATCTTGGTTCCAATTCGAAATAAAATCCAGCAAGCAGCTTCCAACTGTGTTGAAATGGGCAGATGGAAGCCAGTTGTGTAAAGCAGGTGATGTAGAAATAATACTTTGATGTGAGATGAGAGCTGCAAGTAATCCTATATCTTTAGGCCAAGATGTGGTCTAACAACCAGTGAGAGTTTTGGCACCAAATATCAATCATTACATCCTCCTCTTGAACTGCAGGCAACCCATAGGTATTATTTATCATGTCTGGCGTCCAAATTATATTAACACTTACCTCTGATGAAAGATTTGCATTGGTCGTGGCCTTCAAGATCATCCTCTCATCACAAGATTTGCAATAGAACTTCACTAAGTTAGTAGCCTTGGAGTTGAGGCAGACATCAGTGACAGTTTTCAACAAACAAACTTAACTCAATAGAGGCAGGAATATCACAGAGCTGAATTGAGCTGATTTCATCACAAGTTTCTTTGAAACAATGAGTTCTCTTCTGACCATTTTGGCCATTTGGTTCTAGGCAGCAGAGGAATATAAACGAGTCGGGTAGGCAGAGTAATCAGTATTCGTTAAGAGGATGGCCCTTCAAGTGGTACACTGCGTCCTTGGAACGCGGTGGATGGCTTCCACCTATTGCTGAAGGGCTGGTACAGAAGAGGATGGTTACAACAGAAGATCATTTGGGCTTGATGATGATCGTAGTGTCTTAAACATTGTTGAATTGGCGGATCACTTTCAGTTTAGCGATTCACTCGGTTTCTCCTTTTTTTGCATGGTTCAACATCAGCTATATCAGCACATTTGTTCAACAAACACTTTGTCGGACATTCTTCCTTTTGGTTGTTATAGTTTCTTTTGGGGGTTTGGAGATTGGAATCAGGACTCACTGAGTGGCTTGGAATCGGACACATTGCAACAGGCTGCCCACACCATACATCTCTCGAATCTTGAAATTTTTTGGTATCTAGATGCTGTGTATCTCAACAGGTAGGGGCATTGGATGGAAGGTACTTGGGGTCATACACCTCGGTAGAATTCTATCATCTTCACTTGATAAGTCTGAGGGATGATATGACTCTTAAGGTTGAGGAATTGAAGAAGTTAGGAACCCAGCAAAATATCTTGGATGTTTAGATTTTCTTCCATAGTTCTTGCAGCATACATGATCTTCCACCCTGTTCTTTCAGACTTCTTGGGGCTTGTTGTAACACCCCAGATTTTACAAGACATGTTAAAACTTATAATAAAAGGTAGATCTTATTATCTCAAGATATGAAATTACAAGCGTTCGGGGTGCTATGCCACACTGGGTAGAGAACCAAGTGCACAGTAACTAAACTTAATTCCTTAAAGGTATTAGTAAAATTGCATCGCTAGCCCGGGCTGAACGGTGGCGGGTAGGTTTTTCAAAATCGTTGGCGGTTGTCCAGGTTGATGCTGGCCCATAGTAGCTAATTCCAGTCAGGGTTGGTAACGGCGAACATCACCCAGCGTTGAACGGGTGATGCATGAGGTCGGGCACAAGGGGGCTGGAGGAATGTCTTGTTTAGGCGTTGACCATGAGCATATCTGCCCTCTACTGGAAGACTATTGTGGATACTTGGAGGCACATGTGCCGAGGCGTTTATTAGGGACGGTCAGGTGGTTTCACGGTTGCCGGGGCGTTTAAGATCAATATTTCTCGGTCTTCGCGGCATGGGGGGTGCAGCCGTGGTGGCGAACCAGGAGGGTTTGGCTTTTGCTACGGGTTGCGTCGGTCTGGCACGGGGAGCACGCCCAGGCATGTTCAGGGTCACTTTTACTCTTGCTTTGGAATGGTGACCTGGCGGGGGACTACTTTTGATTAGCTATAGAGTCACCTTACGCGGAGTTGCCTAGCTACGTTATATCTCTGTGGTCCGACGTGGATTTAGATGGATGTGGGACCAACTCGTTTCTTGTTTCATGTGGAGTGGTACTGCTGCTGTGTGCCCGTCTAGGGCTAATATGCCTGCACAGGCGCTGCTGGACTGGGCGGTGGATAGCGAGGGGGAGGCATCTTTCGGAGCTCAAATGATCTGCCACGTAAGGGTCCCGTGTTATGATACATGATGATGTGCCCTATGTGTTTTTTTGATATTGATGACTCCCCGTGTTGTACTTGTACTTTTTCTGTAGATGGAAATATGGAAAAAAGAAAAACAGCAAAAAGAAGAAAAAAGAAAAAAAGAAAGAGGGAAATAAATAAAAAATAAAAATAATATAAAAATAGGAAAAAAAAGAAAAAAGATTGAGGATAAAAGTTTTGATGGAGAATGAACGGTAAAAAGAATGGAGGAAAAGAATTGGAGTGTGAAAAATGAGAGTTGGAGAAAAGGAAAGAGTGGTGGGAGTCAAAAACAGTTGGATGTGTGTGATGTTCTCTGGGACGGGAAAGCCGCTGCATATGAGTTGTCTCAGTAAAGTGTTTGCGGTACAACCCAAGGGCCCTATCCGGCTGAACGATGTGCCGGGCAGGATTTCAAAATCCGTTGACCTGGTCAGGCTGCTGCTGGCCAATAGTAGCTGAGTTTCCTTCTGACTCAGGGGGGACGGTTATTATTTTTGGGGGGTTGCTTTTAGGTTCGCGTCACCGTTTTAAAACTTAAACACTAACGAGATAGATGTGGTAGCTGGGTCATGGGAACAAGATGTTTGTTTGTTCTATTTGGTTTCTATTTTTGCAGGTGGCTGTTTCTTTGACTCGGGGCATGAACTGGTTTGGGGCTCTTTTTGGTTTCGCCTTTTGCAGATTCTTTGGAAAAGACCAGTCTCAACGCGATGCAACGGTAAAATTGATCGTAGCCCGGGGGCTAAACCGGTGGGCGGGTAGGTGTTTTTCAAAATCCGTTGCGGTAGTCCAGGCTGCTGCTGAGCCAAGTAAGCTATCCCGTCAGGGTTGGTTCTGGTTGTGGCTGGTGTTGATCGGGGTTGCTGCTATTGGATTTTGTGCTGCGTTGATGATTTATTGGCCTTGGATCTACCTTGCCTTTGATTCTCAGGACGGCGTCCATTACTTGGACTTAGGCCTGGTGCCATTGTTATTATTGTATGGCATTGCCGGGTTCTATCAAGGAGCGATGGCGCTTCGGGAGTGTTACAATTGTGGTGGCACCCGGCTAGGCGGCATTTATGGTGTGTAGTCGCTATAGTGCAAACTGCTGGGCACGTTGTGACACGCGAGGCCTCTATCCTGCTACTTGGAGATTTTTGGGATACATGGATGGGGCTGGGATGCAGTTATGCTGTACGTGCTTATTTGGGGCAGCATTCGGTCCACTTGTTGATTGACATATCCTGCCTGCGATGAGTTAGTGTTCGTGTAGCTAGCGTTAGGGCTTGGGGGCTTCATGTTTTAGAGCCCGGGGCCACTTTATGTTATCTCGTTTGATTTAGTTTCTTTCTTAGTTTTAGGATTAAGGCCATGTGGGGCTAAGTGTTCAGACTTTGTTCTGGTTCGGCCTTGGTTATTAATAAAGTTCTTTTCCTTTACAAAAAAAAAAAAAAAAAAAAAAAAAAAAAAAAAAAAAAAAAAAAAAAAAAAACTAATCAACACCCGAACATGCGATTTCCCCACACGAAATCAAGAATAATTATCAATACATACAACCTAGGGTTTTATCATTTATATAAACAAGAACACGATTTGTACTTCTAATTGCAAGTTCGGTAAGAAATACACAATAAAATCAAGGGCATCACACATCATCAAGAACAACTAATCTCAAGAATCATATAATCATCAAAGAACACCATAATTATCAAGAATCTCCAATATCAAGATTATCAAAGATCCCCTCATGGATCATCAATCAACAACATAATCATTCATATCTCGCATTCACAATAATATGGGGGAAAACCTGGGGGAATCATAACTATGGAAAATAGGTTTTGTTGAGGACATGGTTACCTTCTTAGCCTTAATTAATTCTTGCTATGAAGGATTTTCTTTTAAGCTTTCTTGATTTCTTGATTTCTCCTAGGGGATTCTTTGGAGCCTCTTTGGGTGGTGAGGACTATGTGGTGGGATTATACGGTGCCTCCTAAGTTCCCTATTTATAGATCTAGGGATCTTATTTAGATCTAATCCTATCGGATTTGGGGTGTGGGTATTAGATAATGAGGGCCCACGGGACTATGGGTGGGCCTTTATTTCTAATTAATCATTATAATTATTCTTTCTCTCTGGGCATTGTTAATTAAAATAATTGGTTTTAGGGCCGATAACCGGGGTGTATACTTGGTAGAGTTTCAGTTTACACAGGTGGGTACGGTAGGTGGATAAACGGCAGAGCAGGGTTCCTTAGGAACATTGTCAGTATCAGACGAAGCAGAGCAGATTCTCAGAAGCATAGAAACAACTTAGAGGATTTGGCTCTTCAGAAGTCGTCGTTTTCTCAACATTCACATGCAACACTCAGGTTGTTCACCAGAATTATCAGAAAGGCAAAATGGGGGTTCAACATTCACAGGGGATTTCACAGAATCCAAAGTCGATACATTTGCAGGTAAAACAGATACAGAAGATGAAATAGAGGATCAACAGGTCTATCAGGAGAAATCTCAATGGGTTTCAGAGTCATTTACCCGTTGTCGAAGAATTTCTTGTCTTTGTATAGCTTCTCTTTGAGCGGCTTCGAGATACAGAGCTTGGGATCTTCTCGTCGACGAGCAGCTTCATCAGATTCTAGGGCACGCTGAGGCAAAGTATTGCAAAAATGCCCCGGCCCGATTTCCATCATCCGGTTCTGGAATAGATACTGGTGAGACCTCTTCATCGGCTTCAGCAACCATCACAAGGAGTTCAGTTACGTCGTCTGCCGACCAGTCAGCATAAAACTCAGGGTAGTTTGACATGACGGTCACAGAATCTCATCTCGCAATAGAGGATCAGCTTTAAAGCTTCTTCTTCATCGCCAACTGCAGAAGTGTCTGAATATGTTTCAGGGCGTAGCGGAGAATGTACCTTCCTTTCGAGTCTGATGATAATATTCTTCACGGATGCCATGGAAGATTTTTGATGGAGAAGACTAACTCTCTGGAGGGAAATAGCAAGAGAAGGAGGAGGAGATGGGAGTATGAAATGATTCTTCCTCCTTGACCCGGTAACACACAGCCTTAAGAATAATAAGCCTAGTCAAAGCGGCTTGTCAATAGCATGCGACATGATTGATTGATGCAACGATTTAAAGCTTCTTTTTAGGAAAGGAAAAAATCCAATGAAATTTGAATTTTAAAAGCCAATAAGATCGTTTAAGATATCCTCTGAGAGCAATAAGCATAAATAGACTTCTTAACTTAAACAGAGAGGGGACAATAAGGAAGGTCAACATCGTAACACTGACCGTAGAAAAACCAACACCTCTCTAATGGACCAACTGCTTTAGTCAGTCAACTCTGCAAATTCCCAGTGCAGATCTGAGAATTTCAAACCATTTACATCTAGTGGTTTAGTCAGAATGTCTGCCAGTTTGTTTGTCAGTCTGAATATATTCCAACTCAATTTCCTTGGATTCAACCAGATCTCTAATGTAGTGATGCCTGATGTCAATATGGTTCGTTCTGGAATGTTGAACAGGATTCTTGGAGATGTTAATAGCACTGACACTGTCACAAAAGAGTGTCATTGTTCCCTGTGTAAGACCATAGTTCAGGAACATCTGTTTCATCCACACCAACTGGTACAAAACCACCTGCTGCTATGTATTCTGCCTCTGCAGTGCTTAGAGATATTGAATTCTATTTCTTGATGGCCAGACTTAGATTTTTACCAACAAAGAAACATCCCAGAATCTTTTTCGATCATCAATACCTCTTCTGCAGTCGATCACAGTATGATATACCAAGATTCGTTCACTGTCTTCTAGGAGTACAGAGGACCATATTGTATGTTCCTTTAAATATTCATAATGCGTTTGGCAGCTATCCAGGTGGATTCCTTTTGAATCAGCATTGAT
>VALG01003084.1:4527-14783 GCA_009835305.1 Ipomoea purpurea
TTCAACATATTGAACTTATCCATTAGAGGGTGTCCTCCTGTGGCGTGATGTCAGCAGCAATTATGAATAGGCTGACAGCATGACTAATGGAAACGAGAATATGGTTGTCATTGAGGAAAACTAACACAAGAAAGGTCTCTCCATCTATCTCATTTCTTTTTTCTCAATTGCTTTAATTTTTCTCCAAACTTCATTTAGTTTCATCACATCCTAATTTGTTTTCATTCATTCATGACAGCCTTGCTCTCTTGAAGATGTCTCCGATGAAGTTAGGCGATTTTGATGAAGATGAGGAGTAGATGATGCAAAGCTATACCAAAAAAAGACTCTAAAGCTGCTAAGTAATTGCAATACTGATGACCTGTCCGCATAGAGCCAAAAAACAATAAAAGGGTGTGAGAAGAGCAGTTGAAACAAGATTTTTCCCAGGTTGCATATCTTCCAAGGTAGATAAGTGAATTGGAATATAGTTTCCTTTTAGCTTTACCTTCATGGAATTGAACCAGATGGTTGTTCTTGAACCTTATTCAGCATGTGCTTTACCTCTTTGTGTTGTAAGTAGTAAACCTTTATTGTTGTCATCCCTACTTTTTCTCCTAGGTAATATTCTTTCTTTGAACTTTTGAAGTATCAGCTAAATGCATATTTAGAACTCATCATGGTTAATAATTTCTTAGTTGTCCTTCTATTGTCACCTCTACGGAATTGTGTTTATTCTTAAAACAATGAAACTTAGATGATGATATATAATCATACAAGCAATGCAGAAGTATTAGTCAGTCAATTAAGTAAATTGTTTTAAGTTTTTAATATATCCAAATTTATTTTTGGATACTTCAATGGAAATATTGATTACTTCTGGGTAAGAGGAAGAGGTAGATTCTTACTTACTTCATATGGTATAAGCAATAAATGGCAGCAAGAGGAAGGAAGTGCATTTTCATTGGATATCCTGCTAATGTAAAGGGATACATTTTATATGATATATAAAATGGTTCAGTTTTTTCATATCCAGAGATGTACATTTTTATGAGCAGGAGTTTTCCTTCAAGACAAATGATGCTAAAAACACTTCAGCCAGTGAGACACACGATTTGTTTAATCATTCTATCTTTTTTCAGATGATTAAATAACCTAGGTGATATAGCCACTGATGGTCATTCCATCTTAGGCGTTCCATCTGCCTCTCCACTTGGTCATGACAGTTCGTTGCTGTAGCCCAAAATTCAGCAGCAGAGAATGGTTTGCGAGGAAACTCAAAATGAATCTCATAATATTCAGCCTAGAAGATCTACAAGACAAAGGCATATTCCTGTCAGATTACAGATTACCATTGTGATCAGTGATACATGATAGGTCTTCTCACACTCTTTACATCATGTTCTTTCCTATGAATCCTTATCTCCAACATACAGAGTATTTACCACTGTTATCTCCTGAAATTCTAAACCTAAATGAGGCAAATCAAATTTCAGTGTTGGAAAAAGCAATGGAAGCTAAAATTCAAGCCCTTCAGGACACATACTTGGACACTCACTGATTTACTCTCCTGGGAAACTCAAATACGCTGCAATGGGTGTGTATAAGATCAAACCAAAATCAAATCGCTCAATAGAAAGGTATAAAGTCAGGTTAGTGCTAAAGGATACACTCAGCAGTGGGCTTGGATTCATATGAACTTTTTCCCTGTGGCAAGATATCAATATTAAGCGTTTTTCTTGCCCATGGCTAGCCCATAGAGATTGCACCTTTCAACAGTTGGATTTCAAATAATGCATTCTTATGGAGATTTATATGAGGAGGTCTACATGGTCCTCCTCCTGGGTTTCAAGTCAAAGCCAAAACAAGTATGCAGGTTGATGAGACATCTATGGCTTTAAAGCAGTAGTGACAATGACAATTCAAATTGACTTGCTGCTTTATTAACATTTGGTTTCCACAGGGCTAAAGCGATCCTTCTCTATTTACTAGGATAATGGTAATTTTTCCTGCCCATCTTGTCTATGTAGATGATATTATTGGTAACTGAATGACTAGAAAAGGATATATATGACTTGACGAAGGTTTCTGGAATTCCCCACCTTCCAAGATCAGATCTTGGCTAAACTCAGCCTATTTTTTTTGGGATCAAGAAGTTGCTAGATCCTCTGAGCGGCTCACATTGTCAAAGAAAATACTCTGGATATCTAACAAGAATGTGGTTTTCTCGAATCAACCTGTGAATACATATGTTCCAGGGAATGTTGCAAACCGTTAGAGGCGCCCCCTAGGCGGCAAGGGCCGCATAGGCTGCCGATTTTTTTTTTTTTTTATTAAAAAATTAAATTTAAATTTTATTAAATTTAGTAATAATTATAGGTTTCATAATTATTTTCTTAGGAATTTTTACGAAGTGGTTTAATTGGTTCACAAATTGTAAACTATCTAAATACATAAAAACTAATAAAGGCTAAAGAACTTTTTTTTGAGAAATTAGTGCCAAAGGAAACGAGTAAAAGTTATCTTTCGAACTTTTTCCAATTTAAAATGCAATAAATAAATAAATAAATAAATTTAAAACGCCGGTTTTCAGCCGCTAGGCGGCCGCCTAACCGCCTAGCCGGCCGGCGAGGAGGAGGCCGATTCTGCCTTCTTCGCGGCGGCGGTCGGGCGCCCTAGGCCTAGGCGCCGATTGGTGCGATTTTTGCAACCTTGGTCCCAGGGCAAAAACTGATGCACAACGATGGTCCTCTACTTGAAGATGGTGGGTATAGAAGGCTCGTTGGGAGTTACTCTATTTGACAGCCACCCGTGCTGATATTGCTTATGCAGTGCAACAATTGAATCAATTCATTGATGCTCCTACTGAAAAACATCTAGCATTGGCTCATAGAATGTTGAGGTATTTGAAAGGTGCATCAGGAAAAGGCATCTTTTATCCCTCAAGTTCAGAACTACATTTGCAAGCTTTGCTGACTCTGATTGCGCAGCCTGTTCTGAAACCAGGAGTCAATTATAAGGCTTTTGTATTTTTCTTGGGGAAGTCTCTTTATTTCTGGAAAGCAAAGAAGCAGCCTACAGTTTCACGTTCCTCATCTGAAGCGGAGTATAGGTCTTTGGCTGTAACCATGTGTGAACTACAATGGTTGTGGTACTTTCTGAATGAATTTGCATGTTAGTCTTGACAAACCTGCAACTGTTTTTTGTGATAAATAATGATGGAAGGAGTTCCTATTCAGCAGCACAGCTGAATTAAATTGTACCTTGGTAACAAAGCCTTCAAGGTCAGCTAGCTTATCTGGAAATCAAATTACGGAACAGAGAGGCTTCTAGTTCTGAGAAGCATGCTCTTCAGGTAAGCTTTAATTAACATTCCTGGTATTGCATCCATCTTAAGAACTACTGTTATTAGTATATTGCGAGTGTTTTATATCCATCAAATGCAGGTGAAATTACTTATACCGACTAGTGTATTATTTTGTTGTGTTTCAAACAATTAGTATATTGTTCTTAAGGTCCCATTTGATTTCCATTAATCCTGAATCAATTTTCACACCTGCAGATAACCCAGATGTAAAGTCTGCCTTATTGCAGCAAGTGATGAGTCTGACGCCAGAACAGTTAAACTCATTGCCCCCGGATCAGCGACAACAGGTCCTTCAGCTTCAACGGAGCTTCGGCAGCCAACATAGGCAAAAGGATCGGACTGAGAGTTCGGATCCCCAGTTATCAGTGAGCTGCTCTTCACTCATCGAAACAAAGGGGTCATCATTCAGCACAGCCGCGAAGCAGAATGTGTACAAAAACGGTTGCCTTTGTGGCCATATAAAGTATGTGTTTCAGAAAGATTAGCATAGGATAAATGCTAGAAAGGTTTTCCATTCATGTAACGATGTATTAACACAGATTGAATGAATAGGGAGCAGAAAATTTTGGGATTTTTGTGGCACTGTTTTGCTCACTATAGTTTGAGATGCACTGAGTTAGAAATTCATGTTTGAGAACTATATAACAAATATATTTTTCTCTTTTCCCTCCAATCCTAATACTTGCCTATTATCCTCCTACCGATTATACAAACATGTATAAAGAACTATTATAGTGTATCGCTTTAGAGTGAATCAAATAATATTTTGTGAAAACTAAACTTATTTATGAATCTGGTCCTAATTTAAAAACCCAATGGATTAATGGTGAATTCTCATATTATGGGAAGGTAATGATGCACTTTTGTATTTCATATAAGCTGTATAAATGAACTTCGTATATATACAAGGTGGGGAAAGAAACTCATTTTCATTGTCAGAAAAGAGAATCGAACTTATGTGACATTCTCTTTGATTCCGATCTTGACAAAAAAAAAATGTCAATTTTTTCTTCCCTTTTACTCCTTTTTCCTTTAAACATTCAAATTTCTAGAACTTCCTTTCTTCAATAACACAAATTGTTTGTTCACACAAGCTTCCAAATAGGTGATTCTTAAACTTCTTTTTTAAAAATATATTTATATATATATATATTAATATATAATAATATATATATTGATACGGTGGAGGCTACCTTGTGTTAGGTGAGGTCTGAGGCTCAATCTTGTACGTTGATTTATATCTTTTAACGTTCCGGATGTAATCTACCATATTCCACGTGCGCTGATTTGTTTGTACAATTAGGGCATTGATGTCTTTTTGTTTATGTATTTATTAGGATGTATAATTTATTAGCTGATTTTATGGGCTTGTGCCAGGGTTAAATTATGGTCGAAATCGGATGTTACGATTTGTAGACTTGTTTTGACGTCTCCCTCGCATTCTTCAATTTGCGTGTGGATGTTCTCTCCGATAGGGTTTTGAGGCGTCTTTTCGTTTCCTCTCCAGCGCGTTTTCTTCTCCATCCAGTCTCTTTTAGCAAAGAGCTTTTCGCCGGTCCCTCTTTTGCACGTCCGTCCTAGCTTTCGTCATGGTGGGTTCTTCCAACCGACGGTCCAAGCGTCAGAGGGGTGGGTCTTCCGGCTGCATTCCAGGTATTTGGTAGTCGTGGTGGTTGCGTTGTTGTTCTTGCTTGTATTTGTTTTTTTGCTCTGGTGTTGCATGTCGACGGGGGCGGGAACTGAATGCCGAGGGGGTTTTTCAGTTAGTAGGGGGTGGGAGTGGGTTTTTGCCGGGTATTAGGGGTTTTTGTTCAAATTTCGTGTTGTAAATTTATCTTATTTTTTAAAGATTAGCATATGATAAATGCTAGAAAGGTTTTCCATTCATGTAACGATGTATTAACACAGATTGAATGAATAGGGAGGACAAAATTTTTGGGATTTTTTTTTGGCACTGTTTTGCTCACTATAGTTTGGAGATGGACCGAGTTACAAATTCATTGTTGAGAACTATATACACAAACTATATTGTTTTCTTTTTTCCCTCCACTCATAATACTTGCCTATTACCTTAACGATTATACAAACATGTATGAAAGAACTATTATAGTGTATAGGTTTAGAGTGAATCAAATAATATTTTGTGAAAACTAAACTTATTTATGAATTTGATACCCAATTAAAAAACCCAATGGATTAATGGTGAATTCTCATATTGAATAATGTTGATTAAATTTGACAATGCCACAATAATCAACGATTAAAAGTGAACAAAAATTGTCAATAATTAAGTAAAACTCTAAATGAGTTTAATAGTTCCGTTCCAACACAATAAACTAAAACTTGAGCAACTTCCTTTGGAATTAGCGTAAATTGGAGGATCTCAATTGACTTTGCTGAATTTCCAATGAGGTTATGAATTATAGGTTGTTCAATTTAGAACAAACGAGTAAGATGAGAGTTAAGTAAATAAATGTTGTATTAACGTTGTACGTCTGAGAGAATGAGCCGAATATAAGGGGGGAATTCCTAGATAGAGTCCTAGTCTAAACCGAATAATAATAATTCATAGTCTGAATTGAATAATATACAGTCTATACCCCTCGAAGCAAGAAGGTTGGCTAGCCAAAACATTGAGCTTGGTTACGAAGAGAATTCAAACGAAGGGACGAAAGAGTTGAGATATTGTACAGATATCCGCTAGTTGATCCCTTGTTGAAATAAAGTGCACCTCTAACTCTTTTTAGCAACTTTAATCGCGACCAAGAAAATGAAAGTCCAATCTCAAGTGTGCTTTCGGGCGGGCATTAAACACTGATTTGGCACATAAGGTAAGAAGCTACCAAATTATCACACCATATGTCGAGGAGGGACGCAGGGGGGAATGGCGATTTCGTTTAACAGGGGAAAACAAGCCTGTAACCTCTGCTAGTCCATCAACTAGCCCTGTCATTCTGCTTCAGTTGATAACCGTGTCAACAGTTGTTGCCCTCCGAATAACAAGGAATATAAGATTACGCCCCAGAACACACAAAACACTAGTGGACTTGGCGATCATTTGGATTGAGCCCAATCTGAAGTTCCAGAACTAGGCGTGACTATCCATAGATGTAGCGAGAAATCCACAGAACCAAGGAAAATTAAGGGTGGCCCTTGACATACGCAAGGACTGTTTCAGAGAGGGCCTATCCCGTCAGTGTGGACGCATGCATGTGTTGACACAAAGAATTAACAACAAAGAATAATTCGGGACGAGTTTACGTAAGATACTGGAAGCACGCTGCAAAGACTCCCTGTACTGTGTCAGGATCGGCGACTCGGTCCGTGATTTTCGCAGAAGAGACGTGCTGTGAACTATTGTCTTGGGTAGTCAACCATGGCGAGCACACGTTTGAGAATATCCTTCAATGTACCAGTTGTTGTTGATAAAAGCTAGCGCAGATAACGGGACAAGTTTCCCAATACCCCAAAGAAGGAATGCACACCCATAATCACGAACCTTAAACTCAAAGGGCTAATTTATCAATAAAGGCCCGTAACACCAGTTTGGAGTCAGACCCATAACAAAGAATGTCATCAACATAACAAGAATAAAGAACGAATATGTCACGAGTAGAATCAAAAAAAGAGACACATCGTTTTGAGGCGAAGAGCCCCCACAGAAAGACATAGAATCATGCATCTTGTGAACCAAGCACGCAAAGCCTGTTTGGCCCCCGTATAGAGATTTTGAAGCAAACACACCATGATCAGTTATGACTTGTCTTCACAACCAGGCGACTGGTCGCATAAAAACAGTTTCAAATACTTCACATTTAAAAGGATGTTGTGATATCGATTGGCGAAAGTCCTCCCACGAGATAACGGGTTAAAATAAGAGAGGCGTCGTAGTGGGTTTAACAACGAGCACTAAAGGTAAAAAGTCATCTCCAGCAACTGATTTCAACCCTTGGCCCCAGCCTAAAGCTTTATGACGTTCTATTGAAACCATCAGCCTTCCCGTTTGGGATTCTGAAAACCACATTTTTTTTTTTTTTTTTTTTTTTTTTTTTTTTTTGCCAACCAGAACACATTCATACCTGGGGTGAACGGAACAAGACACCACATATGCATTATGGACCAAGGCATTGAACTCCCGGCGTCCTCGATTCACGCCACTTCAAGGAAACTTTTGACGCCTGAGTGTAACAGGTGGGCTCAGGCACTTATGGAAATTAGTGGTTAAGGCAACATGATGGGTGCGGACCCGATGCTTGAGTGTTCATCAGCCATGCGACGACTGGAGGAGGAGTGACTCGCCGAGGACCGTCCGCGCTGCTCATCTGCTGGTCTGAGCCGTCCGCTCACCTTTGAATGAGGACTGGCTCCGGGTACCAATTATCTCAATCGCAAGAGCGAGACGGGCTATCATAACTGTTGAGCGTCCATCAACAGCCGTGGCTGAGAACCAGCCCCTCGGCACGTCACAATTCGGTCCAGTAACCCAAGTTTCAGAACATGGTCTAGCAACCTGCGAGGCAAACAAGAGAAACAAAGGGAAACACAGTCTCATCGAATCGCACGTGGTGACAGATAAAAACCTTGTTAGTGTTAATGTCCAAACAACGATAGCAGCGATAAGACGGATGATAACCTAGAAAAACACAGGGAGACGAACGAAACTGGAGTTTATTGCGATTGAATATGGATGAAGGACAGGAAAACACAAACAACAACACCCGCAAGTAAGAGTAGGAAGGGGGAGAACGATGCAAACGAAACGGAGACTCATCAGACGAGAACACGAATAGGCATTTTATTTATAAGATAAACAACAGTCTCAAACGCAATAGTCCCAAAAACGAGAAGGAACAGATGCTTGAGCCATCAAAGACAGTCCTGTCTCAACACAATGATGATGCCTGCGTTCCACCTGATCATTTTGCTCGTGAGTATACGCACATGATTGCTGTGATGATAACCCGGAGAAGAAAGAGCGGAACAAACCTTTTATATTCTCCCCTAGAATCAGATTGAAAAGAAATAATCTTGCGAGAAAGGAAACATTCAACCAGTGACCGAAACTTATCAAATATGTCATATAACCAGATTTTAACACGCATTGGATAATCCACATATAATGTGTATAATCATCCAAAGCAACACAAAATATTTAAAGTCATTCGTAGAAAGTAACGGCACAGGCCCAAATATCAATAATAACATTAATTTATGAAGGTGCGTACTAGTAGTTGTTTGATGTTCTGTCTCATTATATGATTAGGAATCAAGAGGTTTTGTCTCATACTAGGAGTAGGACTGAAATGGGTAGACCCATGTGTATAGGGATTAGATGCCTATAATTATATATGGTTGTATCCTAAGGGGTTGTGTCACCACTATCACCATCCACAAACAATAAGAGAATACTTTCACTCCGTGGATAGGGCACATTGTCGAACCACGTAAATCCTGTCTTCTTTACCCTTCTATGCCATTATTATTTTTTCTTGTTCTTTTAATCTCAACAAATTGGTATCAGAGCACTGTGGAGATGGTTAGATAAGTCTTTTCTCCTAAGGGACATATTTGCTAAGGTGGAGATTTGTTGAGTTATCTTTTTCTCCTAAAGGGCATATTTGTGAAGGTGGAGATAGTCCTTTTCTCCTAAGGGCATATATGTGAAGGTGGAGATGGTGAGATACCGAGTCTTTTCTTCTAAAGAGCTATCGTCAAGGTGGAGATGTTGTTGAGTTTCTTTTTCTCCTAAAGAACATATTCGCCAAGGTGGAGATGTTGAGTTTGTCTCATATATGGGATTAGGAACTATGAGTTTGTCTCATACTAGGAGTAGGACTGAAACGGATAGACCCTTTGTACAGGGATTAGATGCCTATAAATATATTGGTTGTATCCCTAAGGAATTGTGTCACCACTATTACCATCACAAAAAATAAGAGAATACTTTCACTCCCGTGGATGTAGGCACATTGTGAACCACGTAAATCTTGTCCTCTTTACCCTTTCTGCCATTGTTATTTTTCTTGTTCTTGTTAATCTCAACATAGTTCAACACGAGATAATGGAAAATGAGAAGATTTTCCCAATTGACAAGATGGAAAAAGATAGGGAAGATCACTATAATTTAAATTTACTAACAGACGAAGATGCTAGAATTTTACGTAAGACTCTAGAATGAGGGATGCCCCAGCCGCATGGGCTAAAAAAGAGGACTGCGCAACAACAAAAGTAGCAGGGAGACACAGAAGATGTAGGCCACTTGTAGAGACCCCCAGACGCATGCCCTTAAAAAGAACCTTCTTTGTCAAAATGTCCTCACATAGAAACCAAAGTGAATCGATTATACAAACATGTATGAAAGAACTATTATAGTGTCATCGCTTTAGAGTGAATCAAATAATATTTTATGAAAACTAAACTTATTTATGATTCTGGTACCTAATTAAAAAACCCAATGGATTAATGGTGAATTTCTCATATTGAATAGTAAATTTTAGTATGAGAAGGTAGAATACACTTTTGTATTTCATATAAAGCTGAACAAATGAACTTTGTATATATACAAGGAGGGAAAGAAACTCTCATCAATCAACTCTGGCCATACTATCTAAGACCTTTAACTTTTGTAAACAAAATTGTCAATTGATCACAGCTTTTAAGATGAACATTATATTAGAGAGTAGTTTTTGTTGAATTTTGTTTCACAATAAGTGACAATCTACTTCAGTATGCTTAGTACACTCATGAAACACATGATTATTTAAAATGTGTGTCACACTACAAAGGAATTGGTTTATTCAGCTCTACACCAATCTCCCCAAGAACATTATGTATTCATGTTACCTCACAAGTCACATGGGTCATTGCTCTATATTCAGATTTTGCACTAGAACGAGACACAACACTTTGT
>VALG01003086.1:0-17373 GCA_009835305.1 Ipomoea purpurea
GCGGGTGCGTTGTCTCTGATCTTTTGATTGTCTTGACGACTGAATAGCAATGTGAAGGGTATTTGTTGTTTAGTGTGGGTGTATTTTTCGAATCACCTGTCGCGATTTGGTTGGTTGTAATGTATCTTGATGTGTCTAACTGGTTGGAGCGTATGTATTCACGTTTAACGTAGATTTATGCTTTCGTAAGAGCGAGGTGGTTGGGTCGCTTTGTATAGCGGTTAGGGATGGTTAGTCCGGTGAAGCCTGAGTTTAGTAATTAATAGATAGTTAAAATACTATTGATGTGTATGATGTTTGAGCGAGTGGTTTGTTGTGATATTTTTTTTCTTATAACTGCCCAGGTGTTTGTCAATTGTGCATTTCGGATTTAATAGGGCGTGGTGTTTTGAACTCTTTTGAATCAACACCACAGGTACTCCTAGTGTTTTGGGGTGAAAGGAGGAGGATCAAGCTCAATTTATTTTATAGTGTTTTGTTGGGTATTACATTGCTGTATTTTGACCGGGCAAAATCATGGATGGTTCTTTTGGGGTTTTTGTGGTTTTATGTGTTGATTGTTGTGTGTTGGTTTTTTTTTTAGTGTTTTATTTGGTTTGTTTATTTTTGTTTTGTTTTTGTTTTGGTTTGTTTTGGGTGTGGAGTGGGTGCGGGATGTGATCAATTGACTGCACGGCGGTTTTGCAGTTGTAAAATATTGAGACGTCCTATGTACTTCAATACCACGGCAAATGTTTGGTGGCATAGGTTAATGTATAACTCTTCTAACCTTATCCTGACTTACAAACATGAGGGTCTTTCAAGTTAGAACTTCTCATCTACAGGTAAATTAATTCGTTCTGGGGAGTGCGCTTGTATGGTAGGGTATTTCTTGCAAGATTTTTTAGACTTTAGGTACTTTCGCTGGTAAATGGATGGGATCTTATTATTTTTTCTCATCTTGTATTGAATTAAGATATGGAGTCTTATTTAATAATTGACCAATAAGCGGTGATCAAGCAGATGGGGATCCATTTGTTTGGTCAACCTTTGAAGGCGTACTGACTTCGGAAGTGATTAATATCATATTAGTTATTTTATGTTAATATTTTTGATGTTATTTTATGATTTTCGAATCATTATAGTGGATTTATTTATTATACTCCGGGTAGTATCTAAGTGTAGACTTGTCAAGCAATGTTTCAGGTAGCATCATCGGCCCGTTAACCCGAAGAATATTATTCGATGGATCTCATTTATGTTTTCTGCAAACCTAGCATAAGGCCATAAGCCAGTTTTAATTGAAGTTGTGGTATAATTTTTTTTTCAACGAGGTTTAAAAATAGAATTCGTGTAGGGGGGTAATTTTTCAATGGTTACTAGTGGTTGTGTATATGGAATGGGGTGGTTTTGGGTGTGTTTTTTTTTGGTGTGTGGTTTGTTTTGGTGGGCGTTTTTGGGTGTTTTGTTATATTGTAATGAGGTATGTATCATGGACTTTTATAAAGACGTTGAAAAGTTAGATGAGTTATGTGTTGATTATGGTATTTGTTGTTGTTTTTTGTTCATGGGTTTTTGTTTTTGATGTTGATTTGATGTTTTGATGGTGTTTTTTGTTTTTTGTGGGCTGTTCTGGAGTGGTCGCTGAGTTTATTTTGTGATAGGAGGGGGTGTTGGGGCGTGGTGTTATTTTGTTATTGTTGGGGGTAGTTGGTGAGTGTATATTGAAGTATGTTTTTGGTTGGGTTTGATGTTTATTGTGAGTAGAGTTATCTGTGGGTGTTTTAGGGTGGGGTTGTGGTATTGGTGTGTGTTATGGTTTGTTTATTCTTGTGAATATGATGAGCGATACTAGGAGTATTTAGTTGGGGGTTTGAATTGTTGGTAGAGGTGATGTGTGGTTGGAGTGGCGAGGTGTGTGATTTATGGGTGTGTTGGTGGCTGGTGGTGCCATAATTGTGTGATGTTTTTTCTGGTTTGTTTGTATGGATGCATGATTGTTTTTGTTGAGATCTTACATTTATTTTTATTTTTATTTTTAGATAGTGGTATCATCGTTTGTGTTTTGGGCGAGACTGCCCGCGGTCCAAAGAGAGAAGTGTAGGAAGTGAGTAACTCTATTCAGCACCTGTCCACGTTGTGCCTAGTATCCGGTGATAGGGATTGAAACACTTATGGTTATAATAATAAAAATAATGCTGGTGACGAGGATTTGTGTTGGTTGTAAATGAATTTTGAACATCAAAGGAGCGTTAACAAGGGTTTTTATATATTTTATTGGTATAAGTTGCAATGGTGCAGGATTTTGGTCATGGATAATTTGGCATCCGTCATTGTCTATGTTTATTATTATTGGTATGTTATATTTTTTATATGTAGTTTTTACTGAGGGTAATTATGGATGGTTATTTGGGTACGAGTGGTGTGCATCGGGTTGTGAGATATTTGATGTTGTTATTTATGTCTTATGTATGAGTCTATTTCAAATACTGATATGTTGGTGGCATTCGTATTTACGTGTATTTAGGTTGGTTATAGCTATAGTTGCACAGTAGGTAGGTGGTTTTATGTTTTTTTGTTAGGAGTTTAGTTTTCATACTAGTGCGAGTTGTATTTTTGTTTTGATGGTATCTTATTATGTGTTATGATTAGGGATTTAGAAAGCTATCTTCTGTAAATTATATTTGTGGTTTTAGCTTTGATTCGACTTGTGTTTACTTTTGGCTATGAATTGGTTAGTTGGGAGTGAGGTTGTTTCTTTTGAACTCTACTTGCATTGTGATAGTAGCACTATGGTTGATCAAGATGGCATTGCATAAGGTGTCCGAAGTTAGATGTTTTACTTGAAATTTTTATTTAGCGCGGGTTTACTTGACGTTTTTTTGATAGTATGTTAGCATACTGTATTTTTTCTTTGGGCTATGATCATCGTGTCGGTACAGCCTGGATATCGTTGCTCGGATAGGTAGGTGTTCCTTCTCTTATTGACTGCTGTGTGGTTCGTGGTTTCGCTGATTGAATGCATGCCCATGGAGTAATTTTATATATATAGGTTTTGTTTATTGTTATTTGTTGATTGTATTTTTTTTTGGTGTATCTTGTTTATTTTTTGGGAGTGTTGTTGGTGTGTTTTGTTTTCTTGGTTTTGTTTGTTTTTGGCTTTTTTTTTTGGTGTTATTCTTTGTTATTTTACAGTTTTGATGGTGTTTAGGCTTGTGGTGAATTTGAGGTTTTTTTGGGGGTTCTTTTAGTGTTATTAGTGGTAGTTTGGTGTTTATTATAATATTGGTGATTTATTATTGTTAGGTTGCTTTTGTATGTTGGTATTTGTTAATTTGTTTTTCTATGAATGGTTATATTTGTGCTATCGCAAAAAGAAGTTGATTACGTGACTTTTGTATTGGTATATCTGGTGGTTAGTTGTATTTGATTTAAGAGTTTGGATGTTATATGTTATGGGGTTCCATTGTAAATCTTATCATTGGGGTTTCACAGGTGAGAAGCATTGCAGTTTAGTTGAGCCTCAATCACGTCAGTTTCAAAGTCGGATGGTTTAAGAGCAATTTCACAATGGTGTTTACAATTATTTAGACAAGATTAACTTTATAAAAGTTTGCTGTTATAACAAAGTTTATAAATTTCACTTGAATTTAATATTTGAGTTGATTGGTTATGTGTCGTGGTCGACTGAATTTAGCCTCTATTTGATTTGAGGACGTAATATGACTTACCATAGAGCTCCAACTCTATGTGGTTAAATTATTAATGTCACCTTTCTTATTACCATTAGTTATCATATGAATCAAAGAACTTGTGGTTAAAAACCATGTTTGATTTACATGATTGATGACCTACTGAGAAGCAAGCACGCATTAATGCAACGCTAATATTCAATAATTCACTCAATGATATATATATGTTATCACTCAATTTTTTAAAACGGTGCATATAATGACATCCAATAATGTAAATGTTGCCCCTCAATTTTTAAAACGGTAAACAGTAATATGTCCCTGAGCTCGGCGAAGGTACAGAGGGACAGGATATATGTAGCCGGTTTTTTGGGAAAATTGAGAGAGCAATATTACACCACTAATAATTCTAGTGACATTTATAATATTTATATGAGGGGTATAAATATATTTTTCCCGTAGGTTAAATTTTTTGTACCTCAATTAATTAAGATCATTTAAAGTCTCTTTATGTTATATAGTTTCCGCGGTTATATGAACACCATTCAAAATTTTAAACGGAGGGTCTAATTTTTTTCTTTCTTTCTTTTTGAATTTTTTTCTTTTCTTAGTTTTACAGGGTTCCAGACAATGAAAAGAAAGCAGACGAAACCAGTATTCAATTCCCCCAAGAATGTCCAACAAAACATCATTCTGCTCTGATGCATCCACTTACATAACCCACTTTATGGTAGCAACAAGCAACTCGTACCCCTTTTGCATAACTACAGGACATAATTTCACCAGGAATATAATTCGTTCTACAACAGACACACTGCATCTAAAAAGATTTTTTTTTTTTAATCTTTATAATAATCAGGAAATTTGTTTCCTTCATTACAACTTTTAATTATTACCAAACCCATCCAAACTATGTATATAGATTGTCAGTGTCAATGACGCCTTCCACCTGTTCTTCTGGTCCTTTGGCCAGCAGTGGATATGAACATATGATAGATCAAGAAAATGTAAAGAGGGTAAATGGGTAATCACAATTCAAGTTGGTCAAGCTGTCGGCTGGTAACATAAGGTTTCCAGTTCGATTCCCGAGAGTAACTTATTGGCCTTCTTGGTTTGAACCCGTCAGTTATATATAGGCAACTTATCCTTGTGGTTTTTCCCGGCTAAAGTCACAATACGGGGATTACTCTCTGATCTAAAAGGAAAAAAAATAAAAAATCAAAAGAGTGTTTCTTTCATGTTTTACTGAAATCAACACAAAGATCGACTTACCCATTACTGGGAGCTACCGACACACAGCGCTGGAGATGAGCAGCAGCCCTGCAATCAAGAATTTGTAACAATCGGCAACTTAGGCTGGTTTACTGGCTAGGACCATAAGGTGGGTTTACCCAGTACACACCCTCGAGTAGTGGCTACGAGTTTCTCTCGTCACCTCAGAAAACAATTTGCAGCAATTAAGGTTGAGTGGTCATGATGGTGAAAGATGGGCACATGAACCACTAACTCTGATCAGTACTATGTTTTATGATGTATGTCTGATCAACTGGCCGGCTGTTTTCGTTGGCCGGAGTTAGTAATGCACGTGCCCTGCTTCTCCATCTTGCTCAACACTCGCCTTCTCCGCGTGTTCGGGGGAGAGAGAGAGGAGCTCTGAGGCTGCAACCTCAGTTAGCAGCCTCAGATTTATATAAAACCTAAGGGGAAATAATGTAGGTCTTATAATGTTCAAAGGCTTAGCAGGTTCTAAGAAGATTAGGAGGAAGTGGGACCCATGAACGAAGAAAGGGTGGGAACATAGGTGATAGGGACCACTTATCTGGGACACCACAAAGCTTAGGCACATTATATATTAGGTAGTCTGTGCTGGTGGCACCTGAACTGTACGTACAGATGAATATGTTGCTTGAAAAGGTTGTTGGCCAATTGCCACATTGCTAAACCTCTTCATCTCTGTTAAGTAAAAAACACACAACCCCTCCCGGGTTTAACTCAATGTTTCAGCAGACAGTATTTGAGTGAAGAAATCAAGATTTGAAACTCGACATCAGCAATATGGGAATTATGCCCAAACTGGATAGATCTCTTGTTACACATACCAGCATTTGGTTCTATCTGCTGAACCATTGAGTTTAATGGAGAAGAAGTTACATGAGTGAAAGAAAGGAAAACTGAATTTTGTTATTATCAAGTTACAGTGATTTATACCCTTCACATGTTCTGTCAGGTCGGGGTGTATGGTTAAACCAGGCTCTAGCATTAAGAGAGTGGAAGGAGAAACATCAATATGGCTTTACCATAACTACATTGTCTTTCAAGAATCATGCTTTTCTGCCTTGAGCAACATGTTTTTGTATTAATTAACATAAGAAGCGGATGGTAGTACAAATATATCTTTGGTTAAATTAAAAAAACAGGAAAATGAAGATGAAATTACCTAAATAAAACACAGTAAAAAAAGAAGAAACCAAACGACATTATTCCAGACATTAGTCTTTAAACTAGTAATAACTGCTAGAAAGAACCCCTGTTTGAAAGTGAATGACCATTCCTTCTCCCAAAAGGTTGAATCTCCAATCCAAGGGTTCGATAGAACATTCGGAAGAATGTAAATCACGGTAGCTCGGCTCAGTAGACAGAAAACATTTAGGAGAATGTAAATCAGGGTGACTCGGCTCAACAGGTCAAATGCCTGTATGCACACGGGATCTATTCATTTTGGACATAATCTTTATACTACCACCGAGGTCTGAACCTTGACCTTTTCTCCCAAATACATACTGCCTACTGAACTATTGAGTTAAGTCCGTGCTGATAGTGAATGACCATTCCAAACCAATGCTTAGCATGTGCAGACATAATATACTATGTTTTATCTTCTTTTTTTTGGTGTATAATATACTATGTTTTATGTTATAATCAGATTCCATCAAAGCACTAAAACCTGATATATTCAATTATTATCTGTCCATGCCATAATCATAAAAACCTTAAACTGACAGACCCCATCTTTTTCCTTCAGCTTTATGCTTAAAATAACACCTCTAAGAGCATACTATTGAACTGGTTTTCCACTGCTATAGAAATAAGGAATATTTTAAAGTGTTGGAAACAGTGGTACCATAATGGTCAAGAATGCTAAAAGATATTCACAGAATGTCTCAGCTAATACAATATGATTAGCTCAGATGTGTCTTTTTCAAAACTATAAAATTCACAGCATACATATATAAAATAAAACCATAGTCTTTAAAAGTGGCTTATGGGGTTGTACCTTCCGTAGATTAAGGAAAAAAGGGTGAGATAGACAAAGAAGGATTAGGTACAAACCATTTCTACATCACTTAAGCAATCATTACAACTAATCAATATGAGGTTTAAAAAGTTTAGGAGTCTAATTGACTTTTAAACTAAAGTTCGAGAGCTTATTTGACCCAATTCTCCTGACTTTTAAACATATATTAATACATTTGTAATTTGCTAAATACAATAATATAATAACTAATAAAACAATAAGTTCTACTAATAAGTGTATACAATGTAGTAATTACTAATACACTTTTTTCAATATAAATAAATAAATAAACATATATTTATATATATATACTAATGTTATTAATAATTTAATTATATATACATACCACACTACGGAGTTGACGGGGCGGGCTAAAAGATTCACTAGTAATACAACTCATAAATTTAAAGGGCAATATAGGACTGGCTAAGTCCGTTTTGACAGCTCGATAATATACGTTAAGTTAAGGTTGACTTAATGCATGCAGTTTCCCAATGTACATACATTTCATTAGTAGGTGATGGATATTTCCTTGACACTGCAAATTAGGACAATTAACTAATTAAGAGACATGTTTGAAAATTTGTGGAGCACATACAATAAAGTCAGTGACAGACAATGAAACTGATCATCAGTCCTATGTTCAAATTTCAATAAACATGTGAAGCCTCCTATGTCCAGTGGTGGAGCCAGTTCCTATGACTTAATGTGAGTGTGAGGACACAAATTCAGAGCGCCAGTTATCAACAAATTAAAGCTAGCTGACCATAGCACCAATACAGACCATAAAATATGTTAAAGATAAATCTGTCTGTCTTTATGTCTCTCCTATTATTCACCAAGAAGGGAAGTGATTATGGGTAACCCCAGCCAACGTGGCTAACGATACAAACTTGTAACCACAAGGTTATTATGAGTTTGAATCGTAGTCTTATGAGTTTGAGCCGATCAGTTAAGCTGGTTTACCTCATTGTAGTCTTTTGTCGGCTAGGTCACAAGAATTATGAAATTTCCGACCACCTGAAAGTGATCTTAAATCAAGTCGAAAGCCTTGTTCCGACCACTTTTGGTATCCGGAAAAACCTTTGTTGTTATTTCCGACCACTTTCTGCTTTCGACTTGATTTAAGATCATCACTTACGAGTGGTCGAAAATTTTATAATTTCCAATAATGACAGCGGAGTTTACACCCTCGAGTAGTGGCTGCGGATTTTCCCGTCATCCCAAAAAAGAAGGGAGGTGATGACATGTTTTGCAAGAATTTAGCTGTGACAAGTAAGATGAATAAAAGGAATAGAGGTTGGAGGAATGCGATGAAAGAAAGCAACTGATTTCCAGAGCAAACTAACAGCAGAGCCCACCCTCAGGCTCCCTAACTTTGCTTTCAACACTGACATATCACCTAAAAGATTTTAACTGATTGATCATTATATTGGTGCCACTGGATATTATATTCATAGTGCCAAACTGAAACACATATAGGCAGTCTGGTAGACCCTCCCATATCAGATGATAAGATCCACTGCTCAAAGTTCTCAAAGATAGAAAGATAACAAATTCATTTCAACTGTCCTTTATTTTTTTCGGTGTAAATTACAAATAAGATCTTATGCCACCTTCATTTGCACAGGTTGTACAAACCCTTAGACTGAAATGTAAGTTTTTTTTTTTTTTTTTTTTTTAAGCAGCAAAAATGTTATGGCAATTCTTGCTGCAAGATTTGACACTTTGTTGCCCGGATGGATCTACCCAAAATACAATCATTATTGTGTCTTATGGTCCACACAGTTGTGTGAATCATACTATCAAATAATGTATTTTTAGTATATTAAAAATGTACATTGTATTTAGAAAAAGTACATTATTTGAAAACTAAAACACATTATTTTTTATAATATAGATTCAGTACACAAATAATATATTTTTAGTATATTAAAAATGTACTTTTTGTTATAGTTCACATAACATTGTGTGGACCATGATTCACACAATAATTTGCCTCAATAAAGGCATTTATATGATGCACCAGGGAGCACATTGCCCGTTGTGCGCCTGGTGCAAAACGACGGTCGTTTTGTACTCCTTTTTTTTTTTGAAAATTTCGCTTTCCGTGTTGCTGTTAAAGTTCTTCAAAAATAACTCATGTTTCAAAAATGTACATAATGTATAAAAAAAACACATACTTTTTTTTAAAAGATAAATACACATAATCTTAACATAATACATAATACACATAAACTCCTTTAAAAAATACACAGTAATTTTTACTCTTAAAAAAATTTCTCTGTTTTGGTACATAATTATATAAAGAAGTACATAATTGTATAAAAAAAATGACATAATTGTCTAACTAATGGTACATAATTATATAACAGATACATGATAAATTATCGTGTACTCCTCAGACAACTAACAAAAGGCGTCATTTTGAGCAAGACGAGGCTCACAATGCAGTGCGGTTGCACATATACATTGCAAGGATGGGGCCTCGTAGGTCTTCAGCTTCCTTAAGGAAAATTGAACAAACTTAAAAGCTCAATATTCTTTCAATGTGCATAAGGCCATTGTTTTAATTCTATACTAGGCTCATAATTATTTTTAGACATACAAGTACATTTTTAATATATTAAATGTATATTATTTGTGTATTAATTTACATTATTATATATAATGTACTCAGTATACAAATAAATAAATAATGTATAATCCTTTGAATAATAATGTCATTTTAAATATATTAAGTACATTATTTTTGTATTGAAGGTAATTATTTTACAATATCAAAATTATGGTCCCATACTCCATAATAACTTGTGTGAACCATAATCCACACACATAATTTTTAGATGGTCCATGGATCGTTATACTGTGGAACCGTGTCCACTTTGCCAGGTGGGCACGGTTCTAAACGACACCATTGTTATGTGGTTGGAGTAACGGTGTCGTTAGTACACGATATTCTCCATAATTGATAGGCCTCTCTGCTTCTTCTCTCTTCTTCTCTCCGTCTCGTTCTCTCTCTCTCTATATATAATAATAATATAATAAGTATATATATATATATATATATATATAATTATATATATATATATATATATAAGAATTTTACTATATAATAGATCTGGTCAAAATTTTCTCATATTAAAATTATAACTTTCTACTATATTTTCTAACGATTGTTGTCATGCCCGTGAATCCACCATATTTTCTTATCTTTTTCAATGGTAATAATATTTAACATATATAATTGAATTATTATTAGTTATTTTTTAAATATAAATATCAATTTTATAAAAATGCATGGTTTACATTATTATTATTATTTCTATTATTATTATTTTATATTTATTATTATATATATATATTTTTATTTTTAATACTTCAACTATATTCTACTATATTACAATTATAACATCAAATCTAAATAAAATAAGATTTTAATATAAGTATTAATATTGTGCTCGATTTTTGCACATCGCATTGAAAATACAATAAATATAAAGTTAATTCAATAGATGGTCCCTTGTCTTTGGTGGTAATTATTCCAAATTTTGTCATATTATCGTTTTGGCCATTTACATCTAAGATTATTATTTTTTGATACTTTGATTTTAATCATTCTCATGATTTTTTCTATTTTTAATAAAACTTTTTATATTTTATATTTTTCTTGTATTTATTTCCGTTAACGATTTAATTTGGTTTAGAATTAGAATGATGTTGACAGAATAATTATTCAGATTTAAATAGTATCCAGGAAAAAAAACAGAGAGTTTTTTAGTGTTCAAAACGTTCTATCCAACAACATATATTTATAGGGAACATTGGAATCATTACATTAACCATGATAAATTTAAATTTTAAATTAAAATTAAAATTTTGAAAATAATACAGTGGGGCCACCCTTGCGTGCAAGCAATCACATTTTAATCTCTTTTTTGTATACATTTATCCTTCTAAGTTACAAACGGTTTCCGTGGTGTAGTTGGTTATCACGTCAGTCTAACACACTGAAGGTCTCCGGTTCGAACCGGGCGAAGCCATATTTAATGTCCAAAGCTATTTTGCTAGACTTCTCCAAATGGAGGAAACACGGGTCAACAGTACCTTTATATATAAGGTTGGTTCGAATCCTTATAAATACGTTGGGAATGTATCTTAATAATAAGTTATATCGCTATTCATTTTAACACAACTACAATATCATTTTGATATAACTACAGTTTCGTTGGACAATAGTCACAATATACACTCAAATATGCACGGTCAACAGTACCTTTACATAAAGGTTGGTTCGAATCCTTATAAATACGTTGGGAATGTATCTTAATAATAAGTTATATTGCTATTCATTTTAACACAACTACAATATCATTTTGATATAACTACAGTTTCGTTGGACAATAGTCACAATATACACTCAAATATGCGAAATCGTTATTCAGTTTCATTTTATTTACAGTGTAATTTTATTTCAAACAACCATAGTTTCATTTTAATTCAATTGCAGTTTCATATTTGATAATATAATAAAATAATACGTGAAACAGTATCAGTTTAAATACACTATAATATTTATCATTTTGGACCATGGTCCAGTATAATTGCTGCTTGAATTCAAGACCCATTACCCTCATCTTTGATTTGATATGCATTTAAAAACATTATCAATTTTAAAATATTATTTGATCGTCATACATTAGAATATGCGCGCACACACAAAAAGGAGGTTTGTCTTTTCTCCTTGGAGATTCTCCCTGTTTTTGTATTTGTTTTTTTTTTTAGGAGATTCTCTTTGTTTAATTTTGGCCAAATTATACAAGATAGTTGGTGGTCAAACTGATTCTCTTCTTTGTTTAATTTTTAAAACATATCAAAATAATGAGATTTTAATTTAAATTATCCTACTAAATTACATGAATAAAACTTTATATTTGATCACTATTATGTTAATGTTTTGTTTTATTAACCCTTATAATTTAACTAATTGCATATATTTTTAATCAAAAGTCGCCATTACATTTACATCACGTTTGGTTCACGGAATGAATTTTGATGTAATAGGAATGATATTCCATAAGGAATGGAACAAGCAATGAATAATATATGAATTGTATTCTATTGTTTGGTTCGCGGAAGGAATAGACTTTAGGAATTATATTACAGTGTTGGTTGGTTTAAGGAATAGAAATGAAATATGTTTTAAAAGACATAAAACCCTTATAAAAATATGTGATGGTGCTGGTGGCGGCGATGGTGCTGGTGGCAGCGGCGGCGGCGGTGGTCGCCAAGAGATTGAGATCACACTATAGCATTTTCCACTTGCATTTCCTACCTTACGTCGAGAGGCAAACCCCAGAAGAAAATGTGGACTTAGGGTGTTTGATAAAATGACTCGAGTAGTTAAAGTTGCTACAAAAGTAGAACTCGAACTACATGATAGGCCAATGGCCATGTGCGTGGCTTTGGCAATGTGTATCATCTTCCAAGGATCATGATTAATGCATTACACTACTCCCCTACTAGGACCATTTCATTGCATCTGAGCAAGGAAAACTTAATCCAAGTCTCATTTCCTACTCATTGTCTACAACTTGTTGCTTGTTTACTTGTGAATTGCCAATTGCATTGTGTTGTTACTTTGCTCATGCTCTCTCATCAAGCTTTGAGACATAGCTTCCTACTATTCTTACAGACTTGTGCTTAACCGCACATTGTTCAACTCCCATTGGTCATTTTAGAGGACGAAATCTCGTGCAGGAATTTAATCGCACACAAATCATACCACTCACCATATACTACACATTTCACCTACTGCGTCTAGACTCAAGACTAAGGCCGGAGTGGACTTGTTATTTAAGGCCGGAGTATATGAACGGATACTACATTGTAATAAAGTCAGTAACATTAAAAAAAAAAATTAAATAAATAATAAATAAATTTAAAAAAAAAAAAACCAGAAAACCTACCCTCCCTGTCTTCGTCTTCATTTCCCCTACAAAACTAAACTGATAAAAAAGAAAACAATCAAATTCACGTCACTCGCACTGAGTTACTGACAAATTCTTTGTGTAATAAAGAGATACAAAGCCAGTGAACACGACAGAGAAGAAGGCTATGTTTGACTCCTCTCTCTCTTGCCGTCCGAACCTCCCTTCTTTATACTCACTACCACCCTTCACTTCTCTTACACTCACTCACCTCTGTAATCTCTGTTAAATCTTCAACTTCTAATTCTAATGGCTACTTTTCTCTCGCTGAATTCCAAGATTCCGGCTACCCTCCGCGGCAGCAGAGACTCTTCTCAGGCAACGCCGCTCTTCGTTCCGAGAGAGATTACCAAATTAGTGAGTGGAGGCTTGAGCGGTTGGAGGAGCTGCAGAGTTGGAGTGGTTAGAGCATCCGCCTCCTCCTCTACTGAGGTGGTGGATGATCGCCGGGGTGTCGCCGGCCCAGGAGAAGGCTGAGAAAGGAGGGAGGGTTTTGAGAGTCGGAGTCATCTGCGGTGGACCCTCCGCGGAACGGGAATCTCCCTTAACTCCGCCCGATCAGTTATTGATCACATCCAGGTTGACCATATTCTTTCTTTTAGTCACATTTATATGAGAGGGGCTTTTCAGTTTTCATAATGATTGGCCATTTTAATTGGTGCTGTAGGGGGATGATTTGCATGTTAGCTGCTATTACATTGACTGTGACCTCAAAGCCTTTGCTATATCATCAGCTCAGGTCAGTAGGCTACATTTTGTGTTCACTCTCTTTCATCCAATATGCTTCCATAGTTATTGTACCTATAGGTCTGTTCTTTATTTTCTGGCAATCAGCTACTATGAAATATAAAATGTACTGGATAATTGAAGTTTTGTTTTTTAAATTTTATTTAGGTGTACTCAAACACTCCTGCAGACTTTGATTTCAAGCTTGAGAGGTTAGTTCTTAAACCTGCATCCCTTTACTTGATTGCTTGAATGGTTCCTACACCATAACTTCATTCCTTTTTTCAGTCTTGCCCAAGGCTTCGAATCTCTGTCCGACTTTGCAGAACACCTTGCTGCTTCTGTAGACATAGTTTTCCCTGTTATACATGGACGTTTTGGAGAAGACGGTGGTATTCAGGTGGCTGATAGTTTGTGTAGCTTCAAACCATTTTAGTAATTTTATTTCCTTGTATATTCTTTATTACCAATAAGTCTTTGGTTTTACTTGGTGGTTATTCAGGAACTACTGGAAAGATATAATATTCCATTTGTTGGGACTAGGTCTGCTGAATGTCAAAAAGCATTTGATAAAGTATGTTTCTGTTCTGCTGACATCCTATGTTTTATTTTGCATGAATAGTATTTGGTTAATCTGGATTGATGTTAATGTTGAATTGTCGATTGCCGTCTGATTAAAGACCCAGTATTTGTGTGTTTGAATTTCCAAATTTTGGCAGTATGAAGCCGCATTGGAGCTTGACAAACAAGGTTTTGTTACAGTACCAACTTCTTAATACAGGTGCTGCCCTATGTTTCTTTTTGGTGATAATGTATACAAGCTTTAACTATACTTTTGAACTTGGCTTAACAATGAGTATATTGTTGTTATTCACTTCACTCCGCTTAATTTTTAAAATGTCTTTTCAGGGAAATGATTTGGACGAATCCAAACTGTTGAATTGGTTTGAAAGAAACAAATTGACGCTGAACTGGGGAGAGTTGTGGTAAGAATTGTCCCCGTGTTCCTCTGAATTCTCTTGCAGTACCAGCTAAGCTTTTTGCAATCTGAACTTTTTTCTTTGAAAATGCAGGTGAAGCCAACAAAAGGCTGGATCAAGTATTGGAGTTCTGTTGCCTATGGTGTCACCGATACTCTCCTAAAAGCTAATGCAATCATTTCTGAGGTAATCTCTTGTATTCTTTTCTGTTTGCAATTTACTTGTTATCCAAGTCATATTTGAGACCAATTAGGGAAATATTTTTTTTTTTTTTTTGATATGAGGGAAATATTTATTTGCATTGGAATGTACTTTTTTATTTATTTTATTATAGATTGTGATTCAGCTTTCTATTTAATCAGTGATGATCTGTTCATTATTTAAGCCAGGGAATAGATGATAAAGTCATTATTGAGATTTTTCTTGAAGGAGGGAGTGAATTCACAGCAATTGTCCTTGATGTTGGTTCAGGTTTTGATTGCCGACCTGGTTGTTTTACTGCCAAGTGAGGTGTGTACTTTGCTTTCGTTTTTCCATTGGTTATATTATACAGTGTTGTAATTCTCAACAATATACAGATACATCTTGCACTCGTTTGATTATTATGTTTAATTACCTGAGTGTGGAATCTTGAAGATACCAGATTAAGGATAGAGAACTTAATAGAGTTGCATCATAGCTGTAGAAACTACGTGAAACCTGATCACTATTATGCTACTTGTGTTATTATCTATTTATATTCACTTTATACCCTGTTAAGTGGTCTAACCCTATAATAATAATGATTTAGGTGGAGCTTGATTGCATGATGAATGATAATGTTAAGGAAAAGGATGCAATATTCAACTACAGAAGGAAGTACCTTCCTACACGACAGGTACATAACGTTCTAATAAGATACTTTTCCCCTTCAAGTCTGTTGTGGCATGGAAATTCAAAAATAGTGGCCGGATGGTGATATATATATATATATATTAATATTATCATATATATATTATATATAGATATAATCATATATATATTATATAATATATACAAAAATGGTAATTTTCGGTATTAGTAGAAAAAAAAAAAAAAAAAGCTATTCATCGAAACTTGGGGAAATAGTGTAATCTAGTGGTCCCTAAAGAATGGCTATTTCCACCTGCAAAGGGAATAGCTCATGTCCCGGGAATGAGCTTTCCCAGTCATAACAAGACAAACCAAACAATGGAATAGGGTCATTCCTGTTATGGTATTCATTCCGATAATTCCAGAAACCAAACACGCTGTAAGTTTAATAAACAAGGGAATGTTCCTATAAAACTTTCGCAGGTGCCTATCACACTCCCACCCTCGATCCGTTGATAGTAATTCAAAATACTCGTGAAGAGCATCGTATTATTTAACGACTTGGTCTATCGTGATTTTGCAAGAATTGGAGTGGTTGGTTTTATTTCCGTCTTCTGGTATGTTTCCGTCTTTTTTTCTGTATGGAAGCAAATTAAGGAAGAACTGATCTGGTAGCAGTAATATTTACAGACATCAACCTTGTGAGAGACTCTGGACTTTCTCTCTGTTTGCATTGTTAGTGGTAATCTCTGGAATTATTCATTGATTGGATCCTAATGTCTCTCTAGAATTAGTGGAATGGACAATACAATGATTTTCTGTTTACAGAAGCATCGAAGGTAGCACAAAGAGCTGCTATTTGATTGATATTCAAGATATGATTGTAAGATTGTTAAATGGTGAAAGACATAGGTTGTTTACTTGTTGAATGTATCAACTTCTTGCAACTTGGAGTATCCGTCGCGCACTGCTTGAAGTAGTGAATCTTTTATTTATTATTTTTATCGGTAGGTTGGTTTTTCAACAGCTCAAATTATCCTGGAGGACAATATTCAGCGTGCTTGCCTGCGATTTCCAGGCTCTCTGTCGCAATAGTGATCATATCAGTCCCTCACAAAGAAAACCAAATCCTCGACCCAACTGAATACCGTCCTAATCCGAAACAAAAGAAGAAAGCTTTTGTTATCTTTGGTGGTGATACTTCTGACGTCAAGTATCTCCTAATAATTGAACTAATGTTGGCTTAATTTGCGAGCATTGAATGATGTGAGTAAACATATAATTAAATCATGCGTGGTAGATGTTTCACTTTATTTCAGATTAACTTCCAAGTATGAAAGAACTTTCTTGCATAAATCATTCGCATTGAGTTTAAATGGTAATTGGCATTTGATTTGCCAATTGTTGTATCCTAAAAAAATAACAGTGTCATTGCACTTTTTCTGCTTACAGGCTTGAAGGTGACACCATGTTTACTTGGCCCTGAAAGGTTATTCATCAAAACTGGAGTGATAATAAGAGATGGTGTGAAGTCTAGGAACAGTATGGTATTACAGTAAGTAATTCCTTAATTGCTTTTAAGATTTTTATATTCAGGTCGACACCCTGTTTAATTTTAATTAGATCATCTCAAAAGATGTTATAATTGACACACTTTATGAGAAGCTGCTGAAACCCTTGCAATCTTGCCCAATATAAAAATATATGCAATTACGAGATTAAGACAGGTTAAGAAGGAATAGAGGCTATCCTGTCATAATTTTTGGTTCAATTAATCTAATTAGTTAATTTTTTGAAATTCAGGGCTCATTCTTTTTCATGGCAGCTATTCCCTTATCTAGGCATACTACTAGAAGAAGTTCATTGATGCTGTTTGGAGG
>VALG01003087.1:0-12020 GCA_009835305.1 Ipomoea purpurea
GTGTAGTGATTTAATGGATAGTCGGCTTATATGTGTTGAGTGCATGGTTAATAACCATTCGTCACACTGAACATTACAGATACTTAAGACCCAAAATTTCATGTTCAAGCTAGCCAACACACCGAGGAGAACGTCGTCACGCTCTAGACTTGGTACATTCTCTCAGGAAGTTAGCCAACAGACATCACACGTGTGTGAGCGCACTCTATCTAAATCACGTCCGGAAATGGAAGGCATCAATGTGGCAAAATCAAGCTCAATCTCAGATCTGAGCGCCAATGTTGTATGCTCAATGAAGGAGCAAAGAATCGATATACTCCATCCATCTTCCTTTTGAGACAGGATCAGCAGACATCTAATGGCAACAACTTACATATGAAAAAAGTGTGTAAAATTGGAAGAATGTTTATTCAAGTCTTGGTTGACCGATCATGGTAGAGCATGGTTGGTTCAAGGCCATCTACACTATCATGCTTGGATTCGAAGTTGTCTACCACTCAAGTGGAAATTCGAGAGCTCTTTTGTGAATAATCGGTAGAATCATACAACATTTGATCGACACTGTCTCCACCAAGCATCTTTGAAATAGACAAGTTGGAGTGACTTGAATACCAACGTGGTCAAGGCAACTCAATGAGTTCTACATCCAAGCTTCCAAATCTCAAGAACTTTCTGGAAAGGCAAAAACTGAAGCATTAACTCGTGCAGTCATAAGCGAAGGACACTTCTTCAATTGTGTGTTCACTTTCCCACCACTGAACTAGCCAGATTACGGTGAATGCTCTCACCGGACGGATCTCATCTCAGTTAGACACCAAACCGTGGGTTGGCTTCGGGGATCTGTATGTAAATATTTCCGAATCCATTCTCCATGCGTCTCTTGTGAATTCCGGCTTATACACTCCCTTGATATTACGCCAAAAAGGGAAGAGAGGACTTCGTTATTGTGTAGAGCATGGATTGCCAGAGATGGATGACTGCCATTGGCTGGCAGACCAATGTCGTGGCACGACGCAGATAGTTAGGGAGGTGGAAAGGAGGCAGATCCTGTGGCATGTAGAATATTTTCAAGAAGCAGCGAAGGATATTAGACGTACTTCGCGTTCGGATGGTGTGGAAATGCTGGCGAGTCCAGGAAGAGTCAAGACATGCGGTGCAAACTACCACACTAACCGTTCTTTCGTTTCGTCGACATTGTTTGCTGCATGGAGGAAGACTACTTGAGCAGTATTTAATTGGTACATACCATCCTGCAGCCTCCCTCATGTTGGAATCCACACCAAGAGAGTCGCGTAGTAGTGAATCTGCCACGAAGAAAAAATTTTCGGGTGCAGTTTGGAATGCTAGCTCCAAAAGGAAATCCGGAGAGGCAGAGTGGTCTACAGTGATCAAAATTGTAGGTTTCGAATGAGCAGTTTCAGAAGAATCCAAGCTATGCTAGCTTTTTGATGATATGGTTCTACGCTAGGGACTCATGATATAAGGTTCAATGATGCGGAAGCATACAAAGACTGCCGTAAATAGTCTAGAAGAAATCGCATCCATGCAGTGGTACTGAGAAAGGGTAACTGCCCGGAAGCAACTTCACTTGAAGCTTTAACTATTATTTCAAGGGCCGCGTGATGCACAACTATGCCATTAGTGACAATTTCATCTGATGTTCAGAATCATATTAATCATGTTGCTTAAGAGAAGAGAACAACAGTCATTTAAATGATTTGTACCATGTATTTGTCACTCATTTTTTTTGTAATGCTCCCGACCGGGAAAACATGACGCCCCATGAAATTCTTAACAATTTGGAATGATTTGAATATCTTGTTTTAGTGATGCTATTAAGTTTGTTTTTATTTGTTATTTTGTCTTGTAAAGTTAGTACTATTTCTTAGCTTAGAGTGTATCAAATCGCATAATTGGAAGAATGCAGAAAAATCTCTCTATCTTTTAAATCCAAAAAATCGCGATAGCGAATTTCTTGCTAACTAATTCACCTTCTCCGTCAAGATGTCAAATTCAATTTGTTACTGCCTCATCTCTGGCTATGTTCACCTATTAAATACATCTTTTGAAAATAATTTTTTAAAAAGACATAGTCAAATGACTAAGTATATGGTTCTCTGGGCGTCACTCAAAAAGGGGGAAAATTGATAGGCAATATTTTTGTTAAGTCTTGCTGCACGTGAGACCAAATGTAACTGTTAGATCCCCCCATCACTTTTTTAGGTCTTTTAGGAATCAGAGCATTCCCATAAATCCAGAATATTGAAACAGGAGAGGAATCTACCATTAGGCATGTACACAATTGAATTTGGGGAATTAAATTTTGTCCTACGAGTATCCCTCCATCCGTGACAAGAAGCATAAACCCTAACCTGGCATTGATAAAAAATGACTGGATGAGCCTAACGGCGAAAATGGTTAGAGATCCTTATTCTAAACGATCCCACCTGATGATCGATTTCCCCCCCTGCCTTCTCTAGTTTTTATTTTTTTATAAGCAGATTCTTCCGGAGAAGCTACAATGTGTGCTAGGAGCACGATGTGTCCAAAGCAAGCACCAATGTGACAAAATCTGACAACGGAGCACAATACTCCACAAAGGAGCACAATGCTGACAAGCACGATGTGTGTTACGATGCACAATTGTATCGTCAAACAGACACAATGCTCCAGTCAACCTGGAGCACAATGTCAATGTCAAAGGAGTCAGCAATGTGGCCAAAAGAGTATAGATGATCTAGAAATTTGGATAAATTCGAAGTGAATTTATTTACAGTCTACCACATTCACAAGATTCCAAAATTTCCTGAAAGACATTTGCTCAGAACGGAAAAATATTTATGAAGCATGAATATAAAATTATCCTAGAAATAAATCTATCAGATGAATTTTTTTCAAAGATACGTTGGATATTCAAAATGACCAGAAATAATAATATTTTATAGAAACAACTAGAAAATCAAGTTGTGATAAAATATTATTTTTGTAAGGCAAGTTGACAAATCAAATCAAAATTGAAGACCTACTATTGTCAACAATATCAGGCTATGAAGATTCAAATTTCAAATATCAAATTATCCACTCCAACGGATATATTTGATTGCCTATAAAAAGCCATGAAGACTTGAAGACACAAGCAGAGATAGTGGAGAAAAAGAGATAGAAGTGGCAACAAGTGCAAATTCAAAGGTGCTAGTGCTCAAAATATTCTAAGAGACTTAGTCTGAATTGTCTCAAAATTTAGTTGGAGAGAGAAATACAAAACCTTGTATTTTAAATTTATAGAAAGAGTATAGCTGTGTGCAAAATACTCTAGTGAGTGTAGCTGTGTGCAAAACACTCGTAGTTGCTAAGTGTAGTTGTGTGCGAGACACTTAGTTGTGCGTTGAGTATCTAGCTGTGTGCGAAATACTCGGAGTTGAGTGTGCGTGTGTGGGAGACACGTCGAGCAGGGTGTAGCTGTGTGCAAGACATCCGAAGAATGCCTGCTGGTAACCCCTTGTTCACTATTGTACTGTGTGTGGCAAAATAGTGACTTTCTCTAGACGGTGAAGGTGAGTAAAAGTGGTACTAAGGAAAGAATCTACGCCCTTCCGAACCACTATAAATCTCGCCTCTCCTCATTTACATACCCGCACTTACATTCCTTGGTTGCTATTATCCTATCTATCCTCAGTCCGTACTAACCGTTTACTATTCGCGAGTTTATCTTTATCATTCGGTGTTTTAGTGTTGTTCTCACTGTAATTTGCATTGTGACTTCAAAACTTCTCCAAGCTTAAACTATTGATTTATCCCTGAAGCAAGTTTGATGTGTTGCATGTAACTATTTGTCACAAGGATGACGTGACACGATATCTATTAATAATCTTGAATATTGGTTATTAATATATTCGGAGTGCACCAATGCCTCCTTTTATACCTTCAGATATTCTCTGTCACTTTACATTAGTCATTTGTATATCTTACTTTTACATGCATTTATGTTAATTTACTGGTCCCGGTGCACTAACTCTTTACTATTATGTCCGTTGTGCAGTTCTACTTACTCTATTTACTTGTTACTTAGAGTTGTAAGTTAGCCGAACGTGTTATTTAATTTGAAAAAGCTTGAAAAGTCGTATTCACCCCCCCCCCCCCTTCTTAGACTTTCACCACCCTATCAGCGACCAACACGGTAGATTGAGTACCTTTGTTCCCCATTTAGACATGTGGTTTTTGTGGCTTGCTGCCATGTTTTAGACGGTTGTAGTTGTTGTTGTTTTGGGATTGTCTAGTGTACACTTGCAGATTGTCGCCGTTAGCGTATGCCAAGTGTGGTAAATATTGTGGCATAACCTACCCCGGATTTTGGATTTTCTTATATCCAAGTTATCTTTTATCTTCTTGCTGGTGCTTAGTTTTGTGCTTGAATCTGCAGGTGTTAAGGCTTATGCTTTAAGTCGTATTTTGGGGGGGTGTTATATCCTTTCCTCCGCCATAGGGCCAAGACATTACCCGAGTTTGGTGAATAGAGTTGTTCTGGTCACATGGTTTGTGACGAAGGAAGGTGAATAGGCTTAAGATCCACCTCTAAGGTGAGGGGTGTAAAGGTTGTGCTTTCTGAGAAGAGGTTGGTCATTTGTTGAGTTTTGTCTGCTACTGGAGGCTCAGTACAGTGGTCATTCTTGGATTGGTACAGATACCATGGGTATCGAGACTACTTGAGCTACTTGTTAGGCCGTACGAGTGGTTTCACTCAAGCCTCTAGGCCGGATAAGAAGTGGTTGTCTGCGGAGCAAAGGATCTTGGTGATGTTGGGTATCGAACTGTCTGTTGCCGAACAATAACAAGAGCAAGTTGTTGAGTAAGCTGGGTGCACCTTTGCTTTCTGTTTGAAGAACATGGGTTAAGTTCAACTTGCCTGCTTTGATGTTGCAACACATGGTGTTTTGCCGAGATCACAATCGGAGAGTTTGCCTTATGGGATGGTGTCGGAGCTGGATCTTGGTTAGGAAAGGCGTCAGTGTGGATGGTTGTCTTCCTAAAGTCGTGGGAAAGCTTGTGTTGGATGCTATCAACCTTCGGAGTTGTCACCTGTTTCCAGTTGATGATGGTGAGTACATCACGCTTTGAAGAGGTTGCAAGGAAAAACACTGATAAGCGGGCGGAGTTAGCAGCTGAGCTTGGGATCCATGCGGGAAAGTTGAGCCTCGCTGTTTAAAGCTTGGGAGGTGACGAAGAAGTCGAGGATGAAGCGAAGATGAAGAAGAGGCGGTGTGCCAGAAGTCGTTGAAGCTGAAGAAAGCGACTCGGAGAGTGAAGAGAACCGACGAAGGGAAGCTCGCACCAAGAGGAGCACGACCCTACGTCGCATGAAGAGCGTGTTGTTGCTTTGCTTCGTCAGCAGAACCGCATGATAGAGGGAGAGTTTTGCTTTCATGAAGTCTTAGTTTGTTGTTGTGCATCATCGGTTGGACCAGATCGAAGCCAGTTCGAGCCGTCAAGGAGAAGACGAGGAAGAGTCCGAGGAGTCGGAGAGCGAGTCTTTCTAGTAGTTGTGGTTTCCTTGTTTGTTTTTTTTTCTTTGTTGTTGCTTTTGTGCTTGCTTTGTTTGTAGCCTTGTGGCTTAGTTAGCTTTGTGGTTGTTTGTGGTGTTTCTTGTTGGTTGTCTTGCTCTTAGTGTTTGGGTAGAAGTAGATGTTGGTGTTAGGAATATAGTTTTTGATGCTCAATCTACCTCCTTTGTTTTGTTCCTGAAAATTCTTGAATTGTTATGCCCTTTTTCCTTGTTTGAAATCCTTGTTGAACCTTTTGAGTTTGACCAAAGGATCTGTTCTTGAACCTCTTTGTCACAATGTTGTTTCCTATCACCATTTGTTCTAATTCGTCGTACCAAAGCTTCGGGGACGAAGCTTCTTTGAAGGGGGAGAGGATGTGACACCCCAAAAATCCACATTCAATCCATGGATTAATTGAGTAATTAATTCCTATTTTATTTGAGGAATTGATTTCTCTAAAATTCCTGATTTTTAATACTCAAGGACTAGTATTTGACATAGTCAATCTTTAGTTTGGTTGTACTTGCAGCTTTGAGGGGAGTTCCATTGATTGCTTACACTTTCTAAAGCTTAGTAATAGGTATTTTGACTTTTCCAAAGAGTTAGTCTTGTAACCTAACCTACGGAAGACTCTCCTTTCAATTTCATTATTATCCATTCCCTAGAAAAATTTCTCTATCTTCTCCTCTAGAAAAGAGGTGTAGCTTATTTATCCAATCTAAGTTGAGACCCCTTGTCCAAGATTTCAAGTTTTGCTTCCAAGATTCACCTTTCACCATTTGGGCATCTGGGAGGGTAAGATCTAGTTTATTCTTGTCTCTTTTGGTTCAACTTTAGTTGTCTTTTTTCTTAAAGGTAGGATCTTTATGATCTTTTGGTTTGATCTTGAAGTGGGTTTGAGAGTAAGCCTTGTATAGAAGCTATGTTGAGGTGTAAGTGAAGTCTTTTGTCTACGAAGAGGTAAGCTTCATGCTCTAACTAATACCTATTTATTGCTTACCTATATGTGATTTCCTTGAATTCTACTTTGATTCTTTGCTATGAATATGTGAGGGTTTATGCATTTATATGTGATTTGCATATCTAGAGCTTGTGTTTAGGGTTCCTTTGGTGCATTGCTTGGCATTTCGAAAGATTCAAGTCATTTTGTTGTGTTTGGGTGATGATTTGGCATGTTATTGGACTTGAATTTGTGTTTTGCGAAAGAAAATCCCTGGAAGGATTGTTTGTGTGAACAAGAATGTTCCCGCGGTGCGGAATGGGCGGGCGGTTGCACACCCGCCGGCCCTACCCGCGGGACATGGCCTCGTGGGATGATGTTCCCTGCGGCGGGACCAGGTTGGGGGCACTACCGTTGGTCCACCCGCGGGTAACATAAGTGGATGTTGGTTGTGGGATTTGTTCCGTTAATTCTTTTTGACTCGGTAATTTTGATCTTTTGACTTCCCGATGTTCTTTTGTTGGAACTATTCTGAGTGTTCTTTCTTGATGTTTCGTATGTCTATGACTAATACGGTAGGTATCCATGTAAGGTTTTGGTGTCTTTGATCGTGCATAAGTGTTCAGACATTGTGTTCGTTGACCGTGATGAGTCCCTTGCGCGTGGGTCTTCGGACATGTTTGGTTTCCCGTTTGATACGACATGCCTAGTTTGGTGTTTAAATGCTAGCGTATGTGCTGTTTGTACCTTCCGATTGGTTAAATGATAACTATTTTATTCATCGTTGTTGTGTGTCGGATCTGTTGTTCCCTTCCTTGATTGAGTATCGGTTTTATTCTTTCGGTTGTGATCCGTTGATTGATTCCTGTTGGAGGTGTGATGTGTGTGTGGCTGTACCTGGGTTTGCAAAGATTTTCGGTTTAATGGGCCTAATCACCAAAGGTACGGCAGCGGTCCTCAATGGGGCCGTGACGTGCATTATGGATTGTGGCCTTTGTGTAAGGTTCCACGGGTGATTCTGTGGGTGGCATGTGTTTCGTGTGTTGATCGGGTTACCTTCATTGTCTTGAAATCGGTGGTTCTTGTTGGAGATCTGTTGGAGAGGGGACGGACCGGTCCTTCGGAGGAATAAAGGTTGGACTGTATGTACAGGGTCCTAGAGGTAAGGTTAGCAACTAGATATTAAGGTTGGGGTAAGCATAGGTTTTGTAACATGGCATATAGGAGGCATATCACTCGTGGCGGGTGTATGTCCGAGGGCTTGTGTAGCCGTGGTTGTGTGTCTCTCTCTTGTGACGTGTGTAGTCACAAATGTTTGCCTATGCATGTGTGCGGTTTGTGTGCTTTATCTTGTGTGTTCGTTACCCGTTGTGGTCTTGGGATGTGTTCCTGTGGTGTTGTTGATGAGTGATTGAGTCTTGAGTTTGATGTTTACTCTTGGTTTTAACACATTATATATTACCGTATCCTTTCAAAATGATTTTGTATATCTCTACCATGTATGTATTAATAACAGGTACTTGGTTGGTACCAGCCATTATCGCTAACACCTGGCGTCGTCCCAGATGTTTATCTTTGTACCTTTTCAGGTGATATCTATCGAGAGCGCTGATGTTTAGATCGGTAGTTCTATACCTTTACTTTTGGTTGTGGCTGGTTGCGATGTAGTGAAGGATTGATGTCTTTTCGGATATATGTATTACACTTGCAGATTGTTCGCCTTAGCGTTTACCTCGGGTTTTGGTGCGTGCGCATAAACCCATTCGGATTTCTTTTATCTAGTTTTTTCCTTTTATCTTTCGTTGTGCTAGTTTGTGTTGTGATCTGCAGGTGTTAAGGCCTTTTTATAATAGGTCGTGTTTTGGGAGTGTTACAACATATGTGAGAGAGAAGTAAAATCGCTTCAAAGGAGAATTTAATTGAGCTCAATTCTTTAGAAACTCTTGCGGAATCAGGAAAAAGGTGTTCGATGGCCAAAACGAGCACACCCATAGAATTGAACAAAGGTTTGGATGTTCTTGTGTAGATATATCATCATTTACACAAACAGTAGTACGGTTCAAAGACTTCACATTCTACTAGACAACTAGTAATGTAAATATATCTTTACGAGTGAAGGTTCAAAGTGTAATACATACCTACCCTATGCAAAGATCGTCCATTGAACACCATTGTGTCATTTTTCCAGTCCAAAAAATCAGCATTCATTCATGTGAGAGATTGTTGAAAAAATTGACTTAAAATGACATTTAAAGTAGCCATTTTGTGGTATAATTGTTAGTGTGGTCCACTTTTGATTTCGGGTTTGGGTTAAAGTAGATTTAGGTTATCCTAAGTGAGATGTTTAATTTGATATATTATAACGCTGAAAATAGATAATTGATGAATGAGAAATTGATTCTCAAAGTGTATCCATTTGAGTTGGAAAAAATTGAGTTGAGAAGGTTTTGTGATTGCCTTTGTAACATAAATGCTCCCTCGCGTGCGTGGGGGGGGGGGGGGAGAGAGAGAGAGAGAGAGGAGAGAGAGGAGTGCAATTTCAATCCCAAAATGAGCCAATTAATTTATTAGTTAAGAAAAAAGGAAAAATAACATTTTTTTCCCCTGAGTTATATACTTATAGAATTTTTCTCCCTGAATTATTCAAGTGGTTGTTTTTTCCTCCTGAAATGTTAAATAGACATATTTACCCTTAAAATAAATATTTCATTTATTTTTCTTCTCCAACAAATTATGACACCAATTTGGTTCAAACCAAATAGACACTATAGCAACCAACCGAAATATTCCAATTACAATTTATTATTGAAACCCGATATTAGAGTTTATTACAATCGCGAACCGGAACGGCCAGTTCATGTTTCGAACTAAAATAAATACATTTATTGTTGAATTTAGATTATTTTAAAATAAAAAAATAAAATTTTAAAATAAAGACGAAATCGCGAACCGGATCCGTAACCGTCGGTTCACGGTTCAGGATCCAGTTTTTTTGATTCATAATTTTAATAAACTGAAATCCAAATATTGGGTTCTGGACTGAATCATAACCGAAACTTTTAATTCGATTGTTATAGTGTCCGGTTCAGTTCGAACTAACCGTGGTCATCCCTACGTCATACACAATAATTTGTTGAGAAAAAAAAAATAAAATGTTTACTTTAGGGCAGTGGCGGAGCCACATTTAAGGTGCAGGGGGCCTTGGCCCCCCCTCCCCCCAACTAATTATTTTATTTATTTATTAGTATTGTAGTTTTTTGCCCCCCTCACTAAATATTTGTTATTTTACCCCCTTCCAAGCAAGCTTTTATGATAATTTAGTGATTGCTAATTTGCTATATAGTTAGTTCTTTAATTTGCAAATGAATACATTGCAATTTGTGTTTATTATAATTTATATATAATAATAAATTGTCATTTTGCTACCAAAATCTTTAAATTTCTGCTACTTTAATCTTTGTCTTTTTTAATTTGCAAATGAAATACATTGCAATTGTGTTTATTATAATAATCAATTGTCGTTTTGCTACCAAAATCTTTAAATTTCTACTACTTTAATTTTATCTTTTTTAAAAAAATTTATAAATGAAATACATTACTGTGTTTATTAAAATAATAAATTGTCATTTTGGTATCAAAATCTTTAAATTTTTACTACTTTAATCTTTGTCTATTTATTCTTTTTTTTTTCAGTTTTTGTCAATTCAATTGATTTATCAAAAAAAATTAAGATTAAAAGACATTTTTAGTCCAAATTTATAGTGGCTTGGACAATTTTAGTCCTTTATAAAAAAAAAAAATTGTCATTTTATGGACAGAGTTATTGTGGCGAGGGACATTTTTGGTCCTCCGTCTAACTTCTGTTAGATAACGCCTGAGAGAGGGTAATTACGTCAATTTAGGCTATCTCCTTCTATCTATTATGTCTATGTGTGTTTTGTTTTCTTCTCGGTCATAATTCGATGGAGTCGGAGAGTCCAAGTTGCAGTTGTATGAAGAAATTGCCGGAGAATCGAAGCCGCCAAACAGGTTACTAATCAAATAGATAGAAGGAGAATCGAAGCCGCCAAACACACATTGATATAATAGATAGAAGGAGATAGCATAAATTGACGTAATTGCCCCTCTCTTATACGGTTATCTAACAGAAATATAGACGGTGGACCAAAAATGTCCTCGAAATATAGACGGAGGACCAAAAATGTCCTCGCCACAATAACTCTGTCCATAAAATGGACAAATTTTTTTATAAAGGACTAAAAATTGTCCAAGCCACTATAAGTCTAGGACTAAAAATGTCTTTTACTCAAAAATTAACAATATGAACATCGAAAGTTTGAATTGAAATGAAAAAGACACAAAGAATTGATCTTTTCTTTAAAAGAAAAATTCTGAAAATTCAATATCAGTAAATTTATTTACAGGTATTTGAGCCATTGAATTTTAAAGGCATTCCAAATTTTATTAGATTTGTAATATAATGATGTATTTTGAAATATGTTTAAATAAATATTTATATGTTTTATTATTCCCTCTCAAATTGTGGTTGGCCCCCGCACCAACCAATCCTGGCTCCGCCCCTGCTTTAGGGGTAGAAATATCAATTTAATTATATCAGGGAAAAAAATCGTAACTTTTAGAATAATTGAGGGGGCTAATGTGCTTACCAGAATAATTCAAGGGGGAAATATGCTATATGTATATAACTCAGGGAAAATGTCATTTTCCCTAAGAAAAAAAATGGATATGTGGAGGAGAGAGGGCTAGAGGAGAGAGGAGGAGAGAGGAGAGAAGAGAGAGAAGAGAGAGTTCCTACTAATTTGTGGGTTTTGTCGGGGGGTTTTGTCAATTTGTTATTTTATTTTTTATTTTTTTCTTTTCTTTTTCTCTTTTTCACTTATTTCTCTTTCTTAATCACACCTCCAAAAACTCATCAAAAAGTACACCAAAATTCTCAGTATTGAGAATGTCCTTATGAATTGAAATTTTAAATCCAATTTCGAATGTCACTAGTGCGAATTAATCTCACTTCTCTTATTTCTTCCAAAAGGTTTGAACCCAACCCTAAGGGTCCCCCACCCTCGAAATACATGTGGTTAGACGGAATGATTTTTACTAGAAAAATATAGTTTTCATTCTTATACTCTGAAAATTCTTTGAAAACTTTTTGCCGACCTCTCAACACTCTTTGTTTACATTCACTGATAGCAATACAATTTGAGTGTTCAACTATATAGTTGTAAATTCATTTTATCTTGAAAAATTGACGTTACAACACATCTAGCACCATTGAGAGATAGTAAATTAATTTTAAAGAAAGTGTGTTACACATGACTTGAATTTTCCTTAATCGGCTTTGAGCATATTTTTTAAAAACAACAATATATAGATATAAAAATGCATGAAAATTGTGTATATATAAGACGATACATGTACAAATTAAAGAATAGATAAAAGACCATGATATTTTTAACATTCTAATCATTAGAGAATGAGGTGTAATTAGCTCACAAATTGAAATTCCTTTGTTACTCGCAGCA
>VALG01003088.1:0-12884 GCA_009835305.1 Ipomoea purpurea
AGTACTTTCTTTCAAGATGTATGGCAAAGCTGAATGGATTATCTACTTCAAATGCTTAACACCTAAGTAAACTGTTCACCAGAAAGACTTTACTAGTTAACTTTTCAAGGACTTTTGCAAGAGAGTGAGTAGAGTGATAATGAACCAGCACCTTCTTAGTTGATAAGGTTGGTTATATAGGTGATGAAAATTCATCCGGGAGGGAGATGAATTTTTCGAACTTTTATCCGTTGCAAGGACCATGGAGCCTTATGCATTTAATGCCCATTAATGGGTTTGTACTGTGTAGCCGTTGAAGGTATGGAAGAATGATGGCTTTTGTCTTTTAGCTCCAGAGATAGTACAGCTTCATTAAATGTTCTTTGGAGAGCGTGTCTCATGAGTTGAGGTCACTTATTGTCCTAGGGATATTCGTCAACACTTAGACATAGAACATTCTCTTGTTGATGAAAGAAGAATACTTGTTGGGATAGTCTGAAAAGAACTGTCTTCCTTAAAAACTCCCTTCTTTCGTTGCTTGGAGTCATTCTTGTCTTGATCAGGCTATCTTTCCTATTCATAACTCTTTTCGTGTTTTTTCTAGCTTAACACGAATTACCATATGAGTTATGGCAACTTTCGTCTAGAACGAAAGTTAGCGATACAGAAGAACGTAAGAGTTAGGGGTCTACTTTCTACATTACAATTGTATCAATTCAAAATCCTAATACAAGTCCTAACAATTTCCCCTTTTTTGATGATGCCAAAAATCCTCAATACATCTTCTTATAAGGCTGAGAAGTGTCCTTAAGGATGTTTCTATTAATAACACAGCCATTATCGAGAGTTTACAAGTATTTTCTACGAAGAAGCAGCAGGAATAAGGACAAGGACTTTTTAACTCAGACAAGTGACACGAGATGTGTGACAATGAGAGTTTCATAGATATTTCAGATAAAATCATTACAAAGACTCTGTCAAAAGAAATTAAAACAAAGGATAACTTACATTTTCTAAAAGATTCAACTTTTGCTGAGCTTCCTTCTTTCTTTCTTGATTGTCTTCTCTTTCTGTCTTCTTTGTGTTCTCTCGTAGTCTATCTTCTTGTGGTTGATTTTGCTCTGAAAGTCCTGATGGATTGTTTCTGACGAGCTCTTCATATCCACCTTTGATGTTTAGACTCGTGTAAATTGTGTTATAGGCTTCTCGAATGTTGTTGCCTTCCACTATTCCAGACATCCACCAGGAGATCAGTTCAAACGAATTTCATTCCTTCTTTGATAGCTCTTGCCTGACTCTTTATGCACTTTGAAAGCTGCATTGTGCATGACATTTTGAGGGGAGTCTTGGATTACATTTGATAGATCTTCGATGAGATTCTTAATCCTTTCTCTTTCTCTAGCTTCATCATCTCTTCTCCTGATTTCTCATCGTGTTTTTCCACAACTCCTTGTTTTGTCTTTTGATCCTTTCGTTCTGAGTGCTCATGTAGTTTTGCCTTGTGTGGTGTCTTTCTTCTTCAACCATATGGGATTATTGCAGCCTTCAAATCTCTTACCGCTTCCTTCTTCGTATGGGACATAGTCCACAAAGTTTCCAATGCCATCCATGGTGACTGAGGTATTTTTCATGAGCCTTTGTCTTAGTTTTACTTGATCTCTTCTTGACAGTCCTGTGAAGAAATATTTGGCTTCAGAGCCGAAAGATTGTCGATCCTTGAGAGGGGTGTCTTGAGTGCGACCATGGCGTCTTTGATCATGGGACTGTCCACGAGACTTAGAGGGTGGATGAGAGGATTTTGTGACCCGAGACTTTGTGAGGAGAGACTCGCTTTTCTGAAGATCTTTCTTTCGTGTTATCCTTCTTGGTTGGTTGTCATGATCCTTATCTCTGTCATCATTCCTATTTTCCCCTTTTTGGCATCATCAGCGCAGGCAATAGGAGGTACAGAGGGGGATTTGGCTGATTGCAAGCAGGATGTCTTGAGCATATCCCAGAATTTGAAGAGCATATTCACCAGTTGATAGGAATTGTCTTGATAAGTGTCAATCTTGGTACAAGCTAGGTCAACACGTTCCTTGAGGCCGTAATGAGAATGCTTAATCTCGTGTTGCTGCCTAGCGACTTGTTTGAACTCTCTTCAAGATCAGAAACTCTTTTCACCAATTTCTTAAGAGTTTCGTCGTGAGGAAGATTCGGTTGCTGTGGTTGAGATTGTACATCAAGGAGTAGATTGACTTTTTGACATAGGTCATTCAATACTCTCGCATCAAGGAGTAGATTGACTGAGGAAAATGTAGCAATCGTTATACGTGCATCACGGCGCACATAGCAATGTGCGCCCCACCCGCCCAAAACGACGTCGTTTGTTTAAGTTGTGTGGGGAATTGACGCGACGGGTGTATGTGTATCTGTTAAACAATTATGTATATTCTATTATACAATTATGTATATTTATATATATAATTATGTACATTCAAAACAGAGATTTTTTTTTTTTAAGAGTTAGGAGTTTATGTGTATTATGTTAAGAGTTTATGTGTATTATGATTATTTAGATTATGTGTATTATCTTTTAAAAAAAGTGTATGTGTATTCTATTATACAATTATGTACATAAGAAATATGAGAATTTTTTTAATAAGTTTACATCAGACATGGGAAAGTGTATGTATATTCTGTTTATAATTATGTACATTCTATTATACATTTATGTACATTCAAAATATGATTTTTTTTAAAGAAGTTAACATCAGACATGGGAAACAAATTTCAAAAAAAAAAGTACAAAACGACGTTGTTTTGAGCCAGGACGCACAATGCATTGTGCGTCTTGGTGCACGATATAATTTGTCAAAATGTAGACAATTTTGTGAAAAATGCCTTAGCCTATTCCGATTCTGATTCTCATGTGCGAACTAACACACCCATTAGAATTAATTTCCTTTTAACTCTCTACTAAAGAAAAAAAAAATCCTTTTAATTCCATTCCCTCCTTAATTAGGAAATCTAAAATTTAGTTAGACTCCAACTTTGATTGTATAGCAATTCGCAGTGAGGAGGATTACTAATGCTGTGGGAGAATACAACCTTAAATACAAGCCGATCGGATACTCCAAATTCCAAATATCCTGAAAACTCCATTATCGATCCTCAATATATATTCTAGTTCTAGTATAGTACGAGCTGAGCCTGAGGTATACTCCAAATTAACCCTAAAACTGTACGTACTCCTGCAAATTAAACGATGAGCACATCGCAGAAGACAATGCTACCTCTTCATCTTCATCTTCATCTTCATCTTCTTCCCCCAAGACGTTCTCTTTGAGATCCTCTCAAGCTCCCGCTAAGTCGCTAGTACGACTCAGGTGCGTTTCTAATTCTTTTCGTCTCATAGCTGGATCATGCCTTTGCGTCTGCACGCAGCTTGTCCTTCAAACTTCCAGTAGGGCGGCCATCCTCCTCGCTATCATACCGCAAACTCCGCTCTCTTCCGCCCCTGCGTATTACACCATAAATAATTTCAGCCAAGAAAACCTCCAAGGCCAACCGTCCGACTACTTGGACGCTGATGAACCCTTCCCGAAAAGGTGTTCTACATCTCCTCCTCCGATGGCCTGATTTGTCTGTCCAGACCCAATGGAGACTTCGTTGTTTGCAATGTTAGTACGGACAACGTATTTCCCTTCCAAGATTCCAATTCAACTCCCCCATAAAACTCAAATTTGTGCACTATTGGGGTTCGATTCACAATCTAAAAGATACAAGGTTTTGATGATTGATCGGAGGAGGAAGCGTTTTTGAGTATAACATTGGGGTTTTGACTGTGGGAGTGGATAATCATGGAGGGAGATCAACTGTGAGAGTAGAACAATCAACGAAGTACCGCTATACAACAAATCATGCTGGGGAGGTTTTGTTGTTAGGTAAAAGTAATAACCAATTTTATCATTGTTTGTAACTTGAAGAGTAAGACTTGGAGAAAATTTGATATAGGTGGAGTTAAGGAATTTCAAATTTGTTGCCTGCGGAGGTTAGAATGTACAAGACTATGGATAATGTAATTTTCTATTGAGTAGTTTGATTTTTTGAATGTTTGAATTATGAGAGAACTTTAAGTTGAAAGCAAGTTTTGTTGATAAGAGAGGGCTTAAGCTTGTGAAAAAGTTGAACTACTTGTTAATTTCATTAATTTGAGAATGTTTCCTTTTATATGTAGTTAGATGATTTATACATGAAAAAATTATGGACTAATTGAATGGGTATGTTGTTCAAATCAATTAGAGTATATAATAAAGGTGAAAATTTTTAAAGTAAATATATATATATATTAATATAATATTATATATATTATATAATATATTATATATAGTATATAATATATTAATATAGGGAGACAAAGAGAACCTAACCTTAGAAGAAAATTGAGAATCAATTTTAAGCTATCGATTTTGGGAATGATCAAACTAAAACAAGAAGAAATGAATAGTCATTTTCATAATATTTCAAATCTTAAAATGTAACTTAATAGTAAGCAATTAAGTCATTAGATTGCATTATGGTGTATAAAGTTAGGAGCTCCTTTTCATATATGGAGATATATATCAAATAATAACAATACGAATTCTAAAATTAGTAAAGAAATGTGATACATTTTGCAATTTAATAAAATTAAATCAATTACTTTAATTTTAGATTGTCATCTAAATTAGATGATAAATTAGTTCATCTTGGAATATACTAAATCCATTAACTGATCGAAGAACATAATCGTAGTGGTCCATTCGAAATGTAACCCATTGCCAATTAAGTAACCCTAATGATAAATTTGTTTGAAATGAAACATATTTGTGCATTGAAATTTTACCTAACCTTAAGGTTAACGAGTGGGTTAAATCTTTGCTTCAATCCCTGCCATTAACAAGAAAGCAACTATTGAAGTATAGGTGTTAAAAAATTTAATCTAAAAATATAATAAGTCTCAATCTAAATTATATCATTGATTATGTCTGTTTTTTCTATTAAATTTTTATATACATATATGGTATAAGAGTTTTACAATACAATTTTGTGACAAAAACAATTCATGCATGTCTTTATAACTAGACTAATGACCTCTATTAATTGCACTATTAGAGGGATGCTAGCTAGTCTAAGATATCCTAAAGAAATACACAAGTATATATGTATAAATTAGTCCTCCAGAATGTGTGAAGTCATAGCCCGAGAGTCTGACCAAAAGACTGGTCGGAATTTCCGTCCAACGGCTCAAAGTTGGATTGAAATTTCCATTCTATAATGGTGGGTTAACATACGAAATTTTCGTCTAACAGATCAAAGTTGGTCACAATTTACGACCAACAGGTTGGTCGGAATTTCTGTTTAAGGGTCAAAGGTGGACGGAAATTCCAATTCTAAAAATTGTGGGTTACCATCCAGAATATCCGTCCAACTTTGACACGTTGGACGAAAATTCCGACCAACATCTGATGTTAAGACGGAATTACCAATGCTCATTTTTCCGAATCCTCGTTTTGGACGGAATGTTGGTCGGAAATCCGTTTTCCGACCAATAACCCTCATTTTTCTGTCGGAAATAGACAGATTTCCAGTCGTGCATGCATTTTTGCAAGGTGATTTGTAATTTGAGGGTATTAAGTAAAATAACCATTATATCATATAACAACAACTTATCATTACTAAGATGAAGAAAAAAAAGGAATTTTGAGTGATTAATAATATCATTAAACATATTTGTTAACAGATGACAAAAAATGATCATGCCAAATAATGTTAGAACCAACAAAGAAGTTTTTTTTTTTTTTAAAAAAGGGACTAAATGTGGAATGACACATAAATCTAGAACCAAAAAACAAAGGAAAAACTTTACACAAAGAGAACTGAATGGACCAAAAATGCTAATTTTTTTTTTTGAAATGAAAAATGCTATTGTATTTAATTAACCCATTTAAATTGTTTTATTGATGGAGTCAAAAATGATCATGTCACAATACTATGACCAGACCTAAAATGAAATGTTTGAAAAAATGACTAAAGTAGACCGACACTTATAGATTAGTACAAAAAGTGAAATTAACTTCATATTAAAACAAGATAATTGGGCTCCTTGGTTTAGTGATTCTAATCCTCAAGTTGGCGGAAGTGTGAGAATGGCTCTCTTGTGTGTAGACTGTAGAGTACGGTCAAGTATGTCAACAATATATATGGACTGACTATATATAGGAAACTACTTGGCAACTTGTAATTTACTCTTCATCAACTCTTAAATAAAAATTCAAAGAGATTAGAATTAATTTAGTGTTAAAAATAAATAAAGTCAGTAGCATTCAAAAAAAAAATCGAATTAAATTTAGTGCAAATTTGAAAAATCTATAAAGCTTTAACTCCTAGCTACTATCATTTACTTTTTACTTTTTATTTTATTTATTTTAAAACTTATAGATCATCTCATCTTTGCCCGACTAATCATAGCTCTAAAGCCACTAAAGAGACAAATCGCGAAATCCGCAACTAATTCCCATTGATCATATCAATAGTCTTCATATGGACACAATAGATATCATATGGACACAAAGTATTTGACATATAGTCAAATACTTGTACTGTAATGGATACAATTGGCCCTATATATATTATGATTAGTAGGAGTATTTGACATATTCAAGTATAACCCAGCCTCCTTCTTCTTCTTCTGTATGAGCTTTTGCATCTTCCTGCCTTCTTCACACCTTCATCAGCAGCTTTCATCACATTTTCAGTTATGGCCTTCTTGACACCTTCATCATCATCAGCTTTCATCAGCTTTTCAGTTATGGTCTTCTTCACACCTTCATCAGCCTTCATCATCAGCTTTTCAGTTATGGACTCAGCACCCGGTTCATTAAGGACTTCCTCCATATCCTTTAAAACTGCCTCATTATCTCCTTCTTCACCTGGAGCATTGTTACCATTCACAGCCTTCATTCCAAATCCCCTTGGAAACTTGCCAAAACTCAAAATTCTGATGCTGTTTTCCAACAACCTAACACTGATCATCCTCAATTTAGCCTTATGACCTTTATTGGCAAACTGTATGTAATGTAGGTATATCCAAGAATTACACATATCATCTAATTAACCCTTTAAATGTAGTGCTCCCAAATGCAATCATATCGGCAACCTCTACACCACTCTCCAAATTTTTTGTGTAGCAAATTGTAACATTAGGGGGCGAAGATTGGCAATCTAAGCAGCTTATACATACGAGTTGTATTTATAGGATTTTTGCCTACAACATTCTTGGAAGCTCTTCGAGTCTTCAGGCGTTCAGCATACCAGACAACAGTGACAGTTTAATATTAGGATCATTTTCAGATGTGATTTGTGAACTACAATACAGAATTTGTTTGTGTTAGAATAAATTTTCAGATTGTTTAGGGAACATTTCTTCCCGGCCTGGGATTCATCTATCTGTGATTATTGACCTACAATACAGAATTCACTGTCTTCCCTCCAAAATAAAACTCTTCAAGAAAATTAAACATTCCGGCCACAAACACGTATAGTAGTTGAATTACTTAAAACGTAACTGCATATACATAAAGAAAAATGTATACCTTTAGCTGGGCCTTAGATGAGACTTCATCTTCAACTCCTTTTTCATCACTTCATATATTAAGGGTTCTTGTTCTTATTTTGTCCGAGCTTATAAAAGATAGGACTAGCCATGGTTCTTCGGAACATCAAATGTGACTGGTCCTGTGTATATATACAATTAATTAATTAGGTCATATTAATTGGATTAAAATGACAATGAAAAAAAAAAGTGAGAGGTAACAACAAACTCTCGAAGGAAGGGAAAGTCTATATGATATTCACAATTTCGTTGTGCAAACGTGTCACATGAGGTTTAAGTGGTGCAAGCATAAGTACATTATGAAAGCGAACCACAACACTTTGATTAGCGCTATGGATCAAGATAAATCCGATTTTCCCAAACACATGTTCAAACTCAAGGATTTTGGATCATTGAAGGCTCCCGAAGGAGTGGATAACAATCAATAAATTGGTGGGAACGTGATGACTAATATGGATGTACTCTTTACTTGTCAATATCTAATGGTTAAGATTTATAGCCTTTTTAACTTTTTTTCTTCAAAACTTGCCCCCCGTCGAAGACGAGAGGCGCCGACCACATCCGCAGAAGACAATGGAGGAAAACGGTCATCACAATACGCAAAAATATCCTAGAGACTCTACAATCGATATAATCATGCTCCAGAATCCAACACTTGTAAATACACATGTAACACCTATAGAACACCAAATTCACACACAAAACTACTGCTTCGTAGCATTCATATGTTTTTTTCGGAATATATATATATTATATACTATATATATATATATATATATATTATATATATATAATATATATATTTGTTGTGTTTGTCTCATATAAGGATTAGGAATATGGAGTTTGTCTCATATAAGGATTAGTGAAAGGGAAATTATATGCCTATAAATATAATCAATGTATCTCACCACCTGCATCACCATCACAAATAATAAGAGAATACTTTCACTCCCGTGGATGTAGGCACATTGCCGAACCACGTAAATCTTGTCTTCTTTACCTTTTTGTCATTATTATTTTTCTTGTTAATCTCAACAAATTGGTATCAGAGCACTGTTGAGATGACCAGTTCAAGCACAAAATTCGAGGTATCAAATTTGATAGTACAGGGAATTTGGGTTATGACAATCTAGGGTAAAGGATTTGTTGGCACAACAGGGTCTTCTGAAAACTTTGAAGGCGGATAAGCCAGCTAATCTGGAAGAGGATGATTGGGAAGATTTGAAGGAGCGTGCGGCAGGAACTATTTGGTTATGCCTAAACGATGGAATTGTGTATTCACGTTATGGCCCTGGAAGCCCCAAAAGAAATTTGGGATAAATTGGAAACTCAGTTCATGGAAAAATCTCTAACGAACAAACTGTATCTAAAGCAAAGGCTTTATGGGCTTAAGATGCAGGAGGGTTCATACTTGGTGCATCATATTAATGTCTTCAACCAGATAATCTCAGATCTGGCCAGGCTTGATGTCAAGATTGAAGATGAAGACAAGGCGATGATCTTGCTATGTTCATTACCTTTTCCTTTGAACATCTGGTGACTACTCTAACATACGGGAAAGCACGATTAAATACAGCGAGATCTCTGCGGCCTGCAGGCTCATAATAAGCGCTTGCATAGGTAGGAGATAGATCGTCTGTTGGTGAAAGTTTGTATGCTAAAGAGGGTCAGGATCGTGGAAGGAAACAAGAGAAGGGTAATTCTGGGAGGAGAAACTCTAGGTCTAAGTCCAGAAATAGCAGGAAAATCCAGTGCTACAAGTGTTATGAGATTGGGCATGCACATAAAGAGAGATTGTCCAAAGTTGAAAAAACAACAAGAGGCGGCGAACATGGTGCATGCTGATGACTCAGATTATAGTGAAGGTGATGTTCTAGCAGTTTCATCGAGTAAGTTGTCAGATGCTTGGATTCTAGACTCAGGATGCTCTTATCATATTACACCTAACAGGGAGTGGTTCACAACCTATAAGTCAGGTACTTTCGGTTCTGTTTTTCTGGTGATGATAGATGTCATAATATCATAGGTATTGGTGATGTTAACATCCAGATGTATGATGGTATTGTCAGAACTTTGCATGATGTCAGACATATACCGGGATTAACTAAGAACCTGATTTCTTTTGGCAGTTTGCATGCTAATGTTTTATTCATAAGCCTGAGAGTGATAAGGAAACCATTAAAATCAGTAAGGGTGCTTTAACTGTGAGTGAAAGGGAAAAGGACCAACAGGAACATTTATAGGTGTTGGGTAGTACTGTTGTATGTGGAGCAATTCTGTTGAGTCTAGTGATGATACTACTAGGTTGTGGCATTTACGTTTGGGTCACTTGGTGACCGTGGTCTGTCTGATTTTCAAAAAAGGAATTTGTAAAAGAGTTAAATGTTGTAAGCCTAGATTCTGTGAGTTCTGTGTCCTTGGGAAACAGACTAGAGTCAATTTTTTACTGGGCAGCATAAACTAAAGGGATTCTGGATTTATGTGCATTCTGATGTTGGGGACTACCAGGGAACCTTCAATGGGTGGCTCTCGATATTATGTTACATTTACTGACGATTTTTCTAGGAAAGTCTGAGTGTAATTTCTTTGAAACATAATCTGAAGTGTTTGAGAAATTTAAGTTGTGGAAAGCTGAGGTTGAGAACCAGACTGGAAGAAAATCAAGTACCTGAGGTCTGACAACGGAACAGAATATACTGAGAAAGAATTTCAGAAATTCTGTGCAGAACATGGAATTCAAAGGCCTATACAGTCGGTAAGACACACAACAGAATGTGTTGCTGAGCGGCTGATAGAACCTTGCTGAAGAGCAAGGTGTCTCAGATTGAATGCTGGGCTCCTCTAAGTGTTTTGGGCAGAAGCAGTGAACATGGCATGTTACTTGATCAATAGATCACAACGGGCATCACTTGTGGCAAGGTTCATGAGGAGGTTTGGTTAGTAATCCTGTAAGTTTTGATCACTTACGAGTTTTTGGTTGTCCTAGCTATGTTCTTATTCCAGGTGATGAGAGATCAAAGTTAATCCCAAGTCGAAGAAGTGCATCTTTGGGTTACAAGAAAGGTGTAAAAGGATATAAGTTTTGGGATCCTGCAACCAAAGGTAGTGATTAGCAGAGATGCAGTGTTTGATGAGAATTTCATGTTCCAGCCAAAGAAAGAAGATACACTAGTTGATGGTTCTAGCACAGTAGAAGTGGATATGGATCGTTGACCTTTGAGTGAGAAAGTAGTTAATCCACCTACGATTGAGACTCAAGAAGTTGCAGATCCTACATCTGCAGCAGGTTCGAGTTCAGAAAAATTTACAAGATTACGTTTGGCTAGAGATAGACCGAGACGCACCAAATGTCAAACCACCCTAGTAGGTATGGGTTTGAGGATATGGTTCTTTTGCACTTCTTGTTTCTAATAATGATCCAGTTACCTTTCAAGAGCTATTTCTAGCCAGGAGAAGATAAATGGATGGCAGGTATGTTGAGGAGATGGAGTCTTTACATCATAATCATACTTGGGAGTTAGCTGACTTCCTCAAAGGAAAGAAGCTATAGGGTGCAAGTGGGTCTATAGAAAGAAGCCACCAGTATCAGAAAAAGAAGGGGAAAGGTTTAAGGCTAGGTTAGTTGCGAAGGGTTTTCTCAACAGAAGGGGATAGATTATGATGAGGTTTTCTATCCTTGTTTTAGCATACTTCTATCATATTAGTACTTGCTTTGGTAGCCATTTGGGATTGCATTTGGAACAAATGGATGTGAAAAACTGTTTTTTTTACATGGTGATCTAGATGAGCAAATTACCATGAGCAACCTGAAGGGTTTGTAACCCGGAGTGAGCATCTGGTTTGTCGACTCAAGAAGGTCCTTTGTATGGGCCTGAAAACAGGCTCCACGGCCAGTGTACAAGCCAGTTCGATGCTTTACAGATTTCAATTGGCTATAATACGTTGTGGAGTATGATTGTGTCTATGTTAAAGCCATTTGGTGATGGTTCTTTTATTTTGTTACTGTATGTGATGATACTGTTTATCGCCTGCTAAGAGTATGAATGATATTACTGCATTGAAAGTATTTGTTGGGTCACGGAATTTGATAATGAAAGACTTAGGAGGTTGCACAGAAAATGCTTGGCTGGAATTCACAGGGATAGAGGTGCATAGAAAGTTTGGCTACTCAAACAGAGTGATATACAGAACAATTACTTGACAGGTTTGCGGGATGAGTAAGTCTAAAGGTTGTAAGTACCCCTTTTTGGCTAATCATTTTTAAACATCTCATACCATCAGTTGTCCCCAAACAGTTGTGAGATTGAAAATATGGCAAAAGGTTCCTTATTCCTAGTGCATTGGCTGTTTAATGTATGCAATGGTTGTCTCGACCTGATTTGGCTCAATGCTGTTACCAATTTAGTAAGTACATGTCTAAAACCTGGGAAGCAGCATTGGGAAGCAGTTAATGGATTTTCCGGTACTTAATGTCACTATGGAGCATGGATTTATTATGAGTCAACAGAATGAGCATGTACTCACCGGGATAATGTGGTTCTGATATTATGCTGGTGACATGAGGATAATAGAACGTTTACAACAGGTATATGGGATGTTTTTAAAACTCCCTTGGGGAGGTCTATTTGCGGAGACATGTAGTTCAGTCCTATTGTACTTTGTCCTACAACTGAAGCAGAATACATGCTGTACTGAGGCAGCTAAAGAGGCTTTGGTGGCTTTCGTTTGATTAAGGATGGTAATTGAAGCAAGATGGGAGTTCCAATTACACTGTGACTCAAAATGCCATTTCTTAGCTAAAATCAAGTATTATGCCAGACCAAATACATATTGATGAACAGGTTTCATAGGTAGAGAAGTTTGGTTGCATTCTGGTGAGATTTTTGTTGGCAGAAAATTAATACAAGTGAGAATGCAGCAGACATGTTGACAAAGGCAGTTACAGTGACAGTTCAAACCATTTTTGGACTTGTTGGTTGTTTCACAGATGTTAAATTGTTGATCTAAATAGTCCTAACTATCAATAAATATAGTATAAACGAGAAACTGACCTTAGTATGATTGCGGAAGCGTTAGCATGTAAAAAAGCCATAAGTTAAAAAAAAAAGTGTGCCTCTTAACGGTAGAAACCGTTATATCACCGTGGTTTTGCTCAGACCAAATGAAAGAACCTAGAATGGTGAAAAAAATTGGTGTCTACTGAGCGTCTGAAGGACCGATAAAAAAAAATGAATGATGCTAATCCCCCCCCTAATCATAATCATGTATC
>VALG01003093.1:0-10710 GCA_009835305.1 Ipomoea purpurea
TCTACCACTAAGAGATTTTACTATTCTAAAATGTGGTAAAGATCCCCTTTATTTGGGATGGCCCTAAAAAGGGCATCCCATTAAGGAGATTTTGCACATATTTTAAGAAAAAGTTGATGTGTTGGAGGAGAGAGGAGAAATGAGAGAGAGGGTTGGGGGTTGTTAGGTTATTTAAGGGATTTTTGTCAGAGTTATGCAATTATGAATGTACAGTTATGCAATTATGAAACACATAGCTCTGACATTATGAACTTACAATTATGAACATATAGTAGATAAAATTATGAACATATACTCCTATCAATAAAGTGATCTGAAATTTAAAATAAATAAATAAATAAAGTGGCAAGAGAACAGTGCCACTAACAGCACCGTTACCGTGCATGAGCTTGACACGAGTCCATAGCATAACAATCCGAAAGGACTTAGTCTAGGCTTTTGATTTTTATAACAGACCAAACCTAAGTTATCTAAAACTTGGTTGGACCTATTCCACCTCTAACAGCAAAGAACGTTATATTAATTATTCTTACGTAACCCCTACGACTTTTCAAACCAACGACTCCTTATAAATCCGCTATACACTGGATCACCATATACAGAAGTATAGTTTCATATCAATTAACCAGGTTGCTATATTATAACAGTATTATTATAGCATGATGAGAATCTCCATTATTTTTCCCTCTTGTCTTTCACATTCCTGTGTTTTGCTTGCACCCCTCACAAGCAAACAAAGAAGAAGAGCTGAAGCTCTCTTACAATGGAAGTACAATGGCCTATCATCATCATCATCTACTTCCTTACTGGATTCCTGGTCTGCCAACAACCTCATACATGAGTGCAGTTGGGAGGGTATCATCTGCAATTCCTGCTGGTTCGATTCAGACTGAATCTATCTCATCGACATCAAAGTACACTTGAACCGCTCCACTTTTTCCTACTTTCTAATCTTAACTGCCATCAACCTTAAGAACAACAGTTTCGTGCGGAGGCGATACGATCTGCTATGGACCTTCTCCTTAAGCTCACTTTTCTGGACTTGAGCCAATAACAACTTCGACATGCTGCAATACCAGCAGAGGTTGGGCAGTTGACAGAGCTTCAGTTATTGAGCTTTTCAGAAACTGTTTGACCGGTGTTATTCCATTTAAATTAGCAATCTTCAAAACTTGAGGCATCTTGATCTAGGAGTGAATAAGAAACTCTGGATTGGTCCAAATTCGCGGTATGCCTTGGTTGACACATTCAATCTCCGTCATAATAAGCTCACTTTGGATTTCCCAAATTACTGGATAGCAAATTGCCCAAATCTTTCTTATCTTGATTTGTCAATAAATCATTTTACTGGGCCAAATCCCCAAGTTTGCGTTTTCCAAGCTACAAACTTGGAGCATCTTGATCTCCGAAACAATTTATTCCAAGGGTCACTTCCCTCCAGTCTTACCAACTTGACCAACTAAACTTCTTCGCCTTTCAGATAACAACCTTCTCTGGCACAATTCCGGATGAAATTGGTTCATGATCAGTCTTCGGGTTCTAAAACTTTTCAATAATTCATTTCATGGCAGGATTCCACTTCTCATAGGATTTCTAAACATATTTAAATTTTCTTGTTCTTGGAATGAATCTATTGAATTATACAATTCCTTCTGAACTTGGCCTGTGCACAAATCTTTTGAGTATCTTTGGTATCTGCAGAATAACTTTCTAACAGGAGAATTTCCTGCTACCATGTCCAATCTCTCCAAGCTAGACGTTAATAAACTCTCAGGTCTGTTATTACCACAACTCATTGCCAATTGGACACAATTGAAATTCTTTTCTATAAAAAAGCAATTTTTTCATTGGAAGAATTCCCTCAAACATTGGGAACATACCAAATTTGTACTCACTTCAGCTTTCAAAAATCACCTCTCAGGTGCAATACCTCCCTCAGTTGGGAATTTAACAAAGTTGAATGTGCTACAGCTTAAGGGGGTGATAGGTGTATTCAATCACTATTTTGTAACAGCATGTTTGGTTCCAGGGCCGGCCCTGACCATGTGTGGCTAGTTGTTATATAGTGAATATTTAAATAGAGGTGAAACTTTGGAATAATGACCAGGGATCGAGTCTCACCAGCGGCAGTGTGGGAGCAACCTCTCAAAGTGAGGGGGGGGTTCCTTGTGCGCAGTGAGCACCGGTCTAACCTCTATGATTCATGTTCAGTTGAGTCACCATGATTTACATCCTCCCAAATACTCTGTCGGGCGGGTGTAGGGGGCCCTTAGGGTTGGGGTTCAGCTTTATTGGAATAATATCTAAACCCTATAAAACTTATTTAAATCATGTACGTAATGATGTTTGCAATTAACAATTAATGACAATTTAATTGGATCTAATAATACTTCAAGATGAATCCTTTGATAGATTATTTCAACCCTATTTAGAAATTAACTCTCATTTGACAATTTACCTTTTTCCCTTCAACAAATTAATTAAGGAGGGTTTCCTTGAACTCTTTTTATTAACCAAATATGAAATATGCATACCCAATAAATGATGCCGACCAAACAACTACATTAATTAACTTCTTGACCTTCCAATGAGGTAAAAACTGTTTTAAAAATCATCTTCACATCTAACACATACTTTCTAGATGCTTGCACCCTATTTATATCAACTGTCATGCTCATATATATATATATATATATATATATAATATACTATATATATATATATATATTAATATATATATTATATATATATATTACCTATATATATATATATATAGACTGTTCACTTAAATTCATCAGCATATAAACTTCTAAAATAACTAATCAAGCAATTCATGCTTACATATAGGATCATGCTAATAAACCATATAACAGGTATTCTCATGCTTTCATATTCTCATCTCATAATTCGATAAACAAGACTTCTAATACAACAAAACGATTATAAATCAACATTCTCATTATGTTACTCTCATGTGATACTTTACTCAAATGAAATCTCGTGCAATACTATAAACAATATTGTCATATGCAATCTCGTGCAACAATATACTCATACTCATATGCAATCTCGTGCAATACTATACTCATACTCATATGCAATCTTGTGCAAAGCTATAAACATATTCATATGCAATCTGATGCAATACTATAATCATTCTCATATGCAATCTCGTGCAATACAATTGGTCATACTCATATGCAATCTCGTGCAATACTATACATCATTCAAATAGGCAATCTTGTGCAATTCAATAATCTTACTCATATGCAATCTCGCGTAATGCTATAATCATACTTCTTATGCAATCTCATGCAATACTATATACATACTCATATGCAATCTCGTGCAATACTATAATCATACTCTTATGCAATCTCGTGCAGTAATATACCCATACTCATATGAAATTTAGTGCAATAATATACTCATACTCATATTCAATCTCGTGCAATAATATAAACATACTAATATGCAATCTCGTGCAACTATATACTCATACTCATATGCAATCTCGTATAATAATATAAACATACTAATATGCAATCTCGTGCAACTATATACTCTACTCATATGCAATCTCGTGTAATAATATAAACATACTAATACGCAATCTCGTGCAATAATATATATATATAGGAATACTCATACACTCTTTATAAAAATAGAGTATTTTCTGGGGAGGTTCTCTTTTTGACTTTCTTTCTTACTGTTGAGTCTCTCTTGACTCACAATCTTTCCTTGAGTCTCTCTTGACTCTCTTTCTTTCTCTTGAGTCTCTTTTGACTCTCTTTCTTTCTCTTGAGTCTCTCTTGACTCGCTTTCTTCTCTATACTCGTAGACGGTTTAGGGTTTCATCGATGCGTGAATTACCCCATCGGGAACGGCATAAATCCGACCCAATATCTACTACCGTCTACGGAACCTATCTCGTGGTTCTAACTCTGTGGAATCAGGTATCGAACTATTAGTGTGCAGACCCCAGGCCGTAACGAGATGTCCAGTCCCTGCGAATTTCCAAACCCGTAAACGTGGGATACGCGGTTCGGTCGCGTGTACGAATACTCTGACCATAATGATCCATAAAGGTATCTCCCAGAGAACATAATCAAACGGTCCTCCAAAAGCCTCACCGATATATAATATAAAATATATCTCTCATGCATCAACTGCATGCATGCACTAATGCTAATACTTCGTCAATGCTCTCAAGAATGATATTACACGTATGCTTATGGTTTTGAAGTATTCTTTGACTCACGTGGCGACCTTATGCATTTTGAAATAGATCATGGAGGTTGTCAAAAATGCTCTACTTACCAGCTTCTATAATCAATGAGATACATGTTAGTGAATTAGTTCAAGGTTAGGGTATTATCTCATGCTTGACGTTTGCGGTAAAAATGAGCAATTCTTGCATACATTTTCACCACAAGTAGCATTCTTTCTATTCTCATGGATCAAAATAATACATTTAATCATGCTCATAATGTAAATGCAGATTATCTCAAAGGATCATGCTCTTGTTTTTGTTTACTGCTAATAATAAATTTATTTGATCTACAATATCATCAATTTCTCAAACACAGATAATTTTAACAAAATATCACATGTTGTGCGTAACATTCTTGTGTTCCACAAATCATGCATGCATTAATCTCATTTATAATCCAATCACCATCAAAACCAAGACGTTCTTTTGCGTCAAGACTTTGTCCCGAAAAACGAGCCACAACGGCCGTAACACTCGGCCGAAACGACACGTAGCTGAGCCACAAGGGCCAGCCACTGCCAAAACTTCACTAGTACAAACACCTAGGACTTGGCGGACTCCTCATGGCCGCCATGAGCCCGGTTAGAGTGCCGGGACGTAGCCCAAAGCCCTCTCAAGGCCAGCTCTCAGTCCCGTGGGTAGCACGGCTCTGCCGGCGGCCCTTTCTGTATGCTTTTTGCTTTAGGGCCCCACTCTTGATCTGGTGCTACACTTGTGCACCCAGATAGACTTTCTATCCTTGCATATATTACTTGTACAAACACATCAAATCAATTCCAACAAATCACAAAGCATCTTCGATCACTTCCAAAGCATAAACACATTAAAAACTGCTATTGAATTTTAACTCATTCTTATCTCTTATTTTTTTACTCTGATACTAGCTTCACAAGACAAACTAGAGAGAACATCCATGCGGGTTATACCCTTTTGTTAGTTCTAGATTCTGCTTTGATCTCTTCTTCCCTCTTGTTTAGCTGGGTTGCCTCCTTCACCAGCCTTACACTTCCCATACCACACTCTTTCTTATCCGGTGTAGGTCTTGTGATAGTTCTTTAAGACTAAAGGAAGCTAGAAGTAGAAATGATGCTTTTAGAAAGGAGGATGACACAAGTTGGCTTATTACTAGTTGAGCTTTCTCCCGTGGTGTGGGCAGAACAAATGTGAGAAGAGCACATATGAAAATGAGATCAGGAATATTTGTGATGCGAATGAAGTGGGTTTGTGTTGGTGCGATAATAGTGTCGTGAAACCTTGAGGGATGATTTCATAATGATTGGTTGAGGGCAAGTGGATTGGTAGATTCTATTGCTTAAAGAAGAGACTTACTAAGGGATTTGGTATGTTTTGTTTGTGGCGTCCACCGTTTATGGATCGATTGAACCATAGTTAAAACATTTGGGTATTTGTTTATTCTTTTATACTTTGGGTGAAGTGATTTGTTCCCAATAAGTTAATATGTGAGAAACACTTGTTCAAGATCCCTTTTTAATTCTCTGCTGGTCGTCTACTTGGGTGAAAATCCTATGATTTAAAGGTCTTTGGTACAACGATTGGATACCTTGCGGAAGACTTGAATTTTTTCGAATAAAATCATTTCTTCCGGGGCTCATTTAATTTTAAAAATGAATCACAAATATTTTTATCATACATCCATCATTTTTCTGTTTTTAAAATTGATCGCAAAAAAATTTCAATGGAGTAAAGCTACTTTTTGTAGACCGTTCTTATGACTGATTCTAAAATGAAATTTGGGTGTATACATTCCCTTACCTCGCCCGCAAGTTCAAATAGAAAAGTAAGTAAAGTTTGAAAGAGATAAAAGGTTTAGTCCAGTGAGTAAGTGACTCAACAGAAACCTCCACGAAATTATTTCCTTTTTTTTTATTTTATAAAGACGAGAGTAAATCTATATTTAATAGGCATCATGTCATATCCTGTTGCATACTTAGCAGGAGTTGCATTAGAGCCATTTTGATTACAGTGGATTCTTTATGATTAGTTTTTAGATTGGCATGATGGATGGATTTTTATCTTGTGATTTTAAGTTTTTTATCTCTTGTACTATCAGTTTGAGTATGAGTGATGCATAATGAGCTATGTTAGAGATATGTTTGAAGCAAGAGAATGTGTTTAATTTGAGTATTTTGAGAAGCAATATTTATATGAAAGTATAAGTTGCAAGTCATATAGAAGTGTGTATGAGTATATTATTGAAATTGTTGACTAAGTGTTGTAATTGAATATATTCTACTTGAGATTATGTGTGAATGTCAAATGTTTTCTTCAAATCCTATATCTTAGACTTTACATGGTTGAGTGGTTTTATACTTAGCATTAATTTTACTAACGGGTTTATTTTCATACTTGTTTTATAACCCCTTTCAGGTGGGCCTAGTGTTTGAGAGCGCACGTGGTAGTTAGTGCGTAGTTATGAGGTGGTAGTTACTAGTTTAGTCTCTACCTTTAGTTGAACTGATGTTAGATGTTGTTAAACTGATATTTGTTGGTGCGTGAACACCGGGGTTTTCCCCAGGGTTGTGATGACCGCCTTTCACCTATCTTTCAGAAAACGGATTTAACGTCTTTTGCTTTTTAATAACGCTCGGGTGTTTTGAAAGATGTGCCCGACGGGTGTTTAAATTATTACAATTTTTTTTTTTTTTTTTTATTTATATTTATTTTTATGACGTCTGTTTGTATTTGGTATAACGATGCCAGTAGTATTAATAAAAAAATCAATAAAAAATAAATACGAGATTACATCGTCGCGTTAGACGTCGCCGCGCCGTATCTTTTTTATTAATAAAAATTAATTAAAAAACATATAGTATTACCGCGTCGGCGATCGTACAACGCGACGCTTCTATATTAAATTAAAAATAAAATAATAAAATATAAAATAGACGACTCGGCGTCGTGATTTATCTTTCCGATCTGCTTCAGTATCTATTATAATTTAATAAACGAATAAAAATAAAATAGTATATTACGCGTCTTGGCTGCTCGGTTATCAACGCCGACGCCGTATACTCAAATTTTAAAAAATAAAATAAAAATAAATAGAGCATACGGTCGAAGATGATATCTCCGACGCCGTATATCTTTATTAATAAAAAAAATAAAATTAAAAATAGTATACGCCGTCTGCGCGACAACGCCACGCACGGTTATACTCAAATAAAAAAATAAAAATAAATAAATATCAATTTACGGCGTCGGATACGTACAATAACGAACGCCGTTAGTATACGTTTTATTTACCTAACCGACCTCGCTCAACACTTCAGATCTTCATCACCACTCAACTGTCTGCCTCACTAACTCTCAACGCTCATCACATACTCAACTCTTATCGCGAACGCCCGTATACCGCCGCGCCAACGCCGTCTCCGCGCCTCCATCGGCCGCACGTCGTTTCTATTGTTTTATTTTTCGCTCTAACAGGCCTCGACGTCTCACTGGTTTTGCCCCTACGTTTGTCCTCGCCCTCGCCCCTACGTGCGCTGCTCGTTTTTTACGACCGCCCAAACCGCTTGCCGGTCGCCGGCGCCTCGCGCTCCCGTCGCCGCTAATCTGTAAATTCCGTAGCGCGTATTTTAGTATAGTTATATTTATATTAATATATAATGATATTATATATTATTAACTATAAGTTTTTATATTTTTATTAGCGCAATTATATGAACAGAGCAAATTGGACTGGCATTTTGACTTGACAGATCTTGGATGTCAATGAAAGGCTGTTTCTTTGAGCCAGACCAATTTGTCACCTCTTACAATTGTTACAAAACTGTATTATGCTTACAGAGTATAAATTTATAAAATATGCATTATATGGATGCTCGCCAAGAATTCAGTGAATACTGAAAATTCTTGACCGGGCAAGAGACAGAAGCCAGACTCCTTGAGCCATCCATAGAAGGTAGGTTAGATTATAATACTTCAAGTTAAAATCTAGACATTTACCTGGTAAATGTATCCATTATTATTATATTATATATTATTTATTATTATTACTATAAAGATATTAGTCAACTATTCAGCAGTAACTCGTGAAGTGCATTCATCATTCGTAATGTTTATCACGATCATTTCAGTCTCCTTCACATAAATGTAATTAAATTCTCACAATTTTTATTTTTTTCTTATAAAATAAATTTCCTCCGTTAAAAAAACGAGCGCTCAGGAAATAAGTGAAGCACGGAAGACAGAAGACAAAAAAAGAAAAAAGAAAAAAAAAGAGGGTCATTATTTGGGGTAGATTAAATTGATGAATGGATGCTTGAAATTTTAATATTGGCATTAATGATGAATTCATGACAGCCATTAGGGGATTGGAGCGGATCGGAGTTACGTCAGTAGACGAAGAACTGGGTTATGATGGGTTTATGTTCAAAATTAGGAAATTCTCTCATCCTAGTTTTGTCCGCTACGATGCCCACACAAAGTACATAATAAGAGTAGTAAACAGTACCAGATTACTTATACTATACTGTCTAATTCCATTGTCAAATATATAACTATCCAAAAATTGATTGAACAATAAGATGTGCATGCCTTAATAGCGAAGCGCGATGATTTATTGAAGAATTGCATTTAGTAATACAATATAATTGACTTGGTTTGACAAGGGCCCACCATGCTCAGGTGAACTTGGCAAATTGCTTTTCAAGTATATAACTTCCAATAATAAACAGTAATAGTGTTTAATACAGAGATATTGAATTATATGACATTTGTTTATACTCAATATTAAACGTTTTGGCCAAGCCACCAGCATTAGGTAACTTACTGCATTATCCATTAATGGCCTTTTAAAAAATAATAATTAAATGAAATTAATATAGTAATTATTATTGCAAATATTGTCTTTGTGTATAGTAAATATATAAATTGTTAAGAATTGTAACAAATTATTACATTAGTATTTATTTCTAGCTGCTTTGGGATATAAAAGTGGAGAAAAGCTAATCATAGTCAGGAATAGAGGGATGATTAATTTGTTCGTTGGAAGATAATACTTCCCGAAATTAATAAGAAGGCTTATCGGTCCTGTACATCATGTAATCAGAAAAGTTGGGGAAGATGACAATATAATGATTAATCGAATGGGTAATCAATATATCACAAATTTGCACGTTGAAACGATGGTCAAATTTAACCAATGTTGCAATGAAAGAAGCTGAAACGGATTGAGAAATGGGTCGCGAGTTGAGAGATTACAACGTCAAATGAGTGGATAATTATGAAGATCAAAACACTTATTGCACAGAGGTGTAGTAAATAACCAAGATTCTGCGTATAAATATCAACTTGAAACTGGGAATGGGGGAGCACAAGGCTTATGGATACTTAAAAATATCAAGAATGCTCCAGATTGATAATGAACTCCCAAAGTAATATTTTGATCATAAAGATTGTGTCCCCAGTTCTTATGATACAAAAAGATTTTTACGGGGCTGCCTAAAGATGGCAATTTTAGGAAGAGCAAAAGACTGAATGCATTCCCCCAATAGGGGGGGGGCATCTCGTAAGGACTAAAGAGGAGTTGGCTAATACGTTGAAAAGACCCCAGTAAAGTTCGTTATCTCAAGCTCAGAGAGGGAACGCAGTTGCAAATCAAGGATGCGAAAGACATACAGGCAGAGATAAAATAAGTTATGCAAAGGTTCGAGACACGCGGGATGCTTTCCTCAAGTAACATTTGATAATGCATCCTGAATTTGCGCCACGGAGTCGAGAAATTTAACTGGGCTTTTTTTATGGCTGATGTATTAACCCGCAACGGGAACCTAGAGTAGCAGAGAGGTTATCGTGCAAGTTGGATAATTATAATCTGCCCCACGGGGAATTTGTGTATGAAAAGCCAGAAGAATACATATTATAAGCTGGATATTCTGGCCTAAAAAACGAGAAGATTAGATTTTTTTTGCCTGATTGATGACTGAAAGCAATTATGGATGGGGGGTTTATTTGTGGAGCATTGAAGAGGACTTTCAGGACGGGCATCATGCTTTGCACCAACAAGACGGCATTATGGAAATGTTCTGGGATATAGGTTCAAGGGCTCATAAGGCGAGCCCCATATGTGAGATAATACTGTTAGATAACTGTTTATGGGCTTTACAAGACTTATACATGAGATCGGGAGATTCTGATAATTCACCCTATGAAAATTAAAAAACGCATCAATGGGGGTCAACTAACAGAGCTCCACAACCATTAACAGGGAATGCAAGTTAGCGGTTTGGTGAAGAACGAGTTGAAGCATCAATTTATTTTTTGTTAAGACTCAAAGCTTCAATCTCAAAAGGTAGAGGTCAAAAGACGATAACCTACAAAATTTGAAAAGTCGTATGGGAAAAAATTATATCTTTGATATTCCTATGGGAAGAAACTAGATGCAGACATAACTGAGGAGCAGCATAGTGGGG
>VALG01003094.1:0-20324 GCA_009835305.1 Ipomoea purpurea
AGCTTATCGGGTTGAAATGGCTGTACTGGGTTTATGCGTGTCGATGTCGCCAGTTTCAGGCTTTAGGGTTGGACGCAAGAAGCTTGCAGCGCGTAAACCGACATAAGAACATGGTTTCAAGAAGCCGGTCTTACTTGCTCACCACCTCCTCAGGTATGGCTAATGCATATTTATTCTGTTATTGGTCATTTTCAGATGTTTATTTTGGGGCCAAACATTTGCAGGAAACTATTGCAGCGCAACGTGTTGCATATTCACATCCCGCTACACCGGTTTAATGCCAAAGGGCAAAGGTAAACACCTGCATCGTGCACATTCTCCAGGTTGTCCGTGTCGAATGCAAAGAGAACGCGCCCCACCGTGCACATTTCCAGCTGATGGGCCAAAGGCAAAGAGAAGGAGGCCAGTTATTCATCATGCCAGGCGCTCGGGGGATTTACTTTCAGTCCCATGCCTTGGTTACCCGACTACTCACTTACCGCACGTGTATGTCTTGTGGAGGTGGGTCTTTAGTTGCCCCCAGGGAGATCGGTAAGTGGCTTTTAATGCGAATGAGCTCGGGTGTTCGGGGTGCAGTCTAATTATTATTGGAAAATGTGGTTGGGGTTTTATTCTGAAAATGTTTGGTCTATCGTTGTTAAACCTGTAGCGATGAGGTGTTATTCCAGTATGCTGAGCGGACGGTAAAGTGGGCACAAATTCAAACACTGAGGGAGGGTCGAATGTGTCCAAGCCTGTTGTTGATGCATGGTGCTATGTCCTTAATGCCCGGGAGCAGTTGAGCATAGATGGAGGCGTGACGCGGTTGTTCTTCCCACTAGCACAACGGTATGCTTTTGTGTGCACTCTAGCAGAATACTATATATACCATGTTTTCTGGTGCAAACCCTTCTAATTATTAACTAGTATATGCAGATTGGGATGGTTGTTGGGACATCTGTCAGCGAGGACGCGAGGATTAGTTGGTTCGCGAATCGCATGGATGCTGAGTTGCAAAGAATAGGTCGTGGTGGTACTGCCGACATAGATATGGTGATGTAACCCTTTACTATTATGACATTGCACTAACAACTACCCTCCATAGACTAATACTCCTTTTTTTTTTGGATGCCAATGCAGTTTATTTTCCCAATTTTCACCAAGGGCACTTATTACATGATGGCTATCAGCTGCAAGCCACCCCGTTTTGACATCATTGATAGTTCGTCTGCGAAGAAGACAAACAAAGAAATGTATGGTGGGGCTCCAGAGGAGCTGGTATGTGTCCTTAGCTCCATACTATGTTTATTAATTAAGCTGAAAAATACCAATATTCAAAAATGGAGCACAATACTTTTTTACTGTGGAATGTAAAAAAAGTATAGCTGTTCAGGTGTCTCACATGCTTCAAACCCCGTTTTCATTTGGTTATGTTTCAGACTTCTTTTAATAATGATTTCCGTGCAGATGATGTGCCTGGGTGCTTACTTGGACTCCAAGGGGCAAGGGCTTCGTTCTGCATGCATACAAATGTTGAAACCGAAGAGGATGCAGATGGCATGGAGGGATACCACCTCAACGTTGGATTCTGGGGTGTTTACAATGTGGCATATGGAGACATACGTGGGACAGGGGTGTGCGAGTTGGGATACTGGTCTGCAGCGGGGGATGCCATGCAGATGCTCAACCTACGCAAGCGCTACATGCACAATATCCTGCTTAGCGTTGTGAACACCCATACAACCAGTATTGCTGCGCGCGTGTCAGCTTTTGATAGTAAAGATTGGCACAGATGCGTCGGTGAGTAGGATGGGGTGCCAACATGGAAGCAGTTAAGGTTAGCTCAGGTCAGCATGCGCGCGTGTCAGCTTTTGTTTTTTGGTCTCAGCAGTTATGGTCTAGCTCAGTTGCCACGGGTTAATTTTTGGTGTATATTATCTTAGGTGGTTATGGTCAGTTATTAGTTAGACTTTTTTTAAATGCTTGGGCAGTGCAACACGGTTTTATATTCGTTAGTCAGTTTGATCTATTTTCGTTAATAAATTATATTTGGGGGATACTTGTGTTCTATTTGCATACAGGTGCAGCGCCAATTATGGGGTAGCTCAAGTGCTGTGGTTTAATTTTTGATGTATATTACCTTAGGTGGTGATTTTTAGTATTAGTTAGACTTTTTTAAATGCTTGGGGCAGTGCAACACGGTTTTTAATTTGGTTAGTCGGTTTGCTCTATTTTTGTTGTTAATAAATTATATTTGGGGATCCCTGTATCTATTTGCATACCGGTGCAGACATTGCAAACCATAAGGATATCTCAAAAAAAAAAAAAAAAAAAAAAAAAAAAAAAAAAAAGGGTGGACAAAAATCGTAGCAACATAAACCAAAATAAACCAAATATTTGCAATCGTAAATCATATTCTTATGCCATAATAAACCACATAAACCAGAATTGGTGAATCAGGGTAGGAGACATTATGCATGCCTGTGTATATGCAAACGGGCACTGTGCAGTGGGGGGCATGTTTTATATTAAAAAGTCCATTTTAATCAAAAGTGCTATCACATGTGTTATGCTAGGCTGTCTATTACATGTCTATTTGGTTATTAAAAAGTGGGTTTGATATGCATTGGAAAATTCCAAAAAAAAACAATGCATAATGGATAAAATTAGGTAGCACTGTATGCATGGGCACTCTAGCGTATGTGTATTAGTAGTGCAAAAAACGCTACTAACAGTAATAGGTGATTAAAAACTGATGTCATTGGAATGCACTGAATGAATTACAAACTGACTAATAAAAAAGGAAGTAAAACAAACCAATTTAAATAGGCTACAGACTTCTTAGCAAGTTACTTTGACGGCAACTACGGGCGTTATGGTGAGCATATTTACCACAGATCCCGCACTTTCGTCCGATTTTGGCATTTTTCTCGATGGCTATCTCCCTGTGGCTTTTTATACGCTTTCCCAGTGCCTTTCTTCGCTTGGGCGGGGGGCTTGATTGTTATTGATTCTGGCGGCTCAACACCGCATAATGCTTGTATCGCTGCACGGTTACCCTTAACAGGGTTCGTAGATAGTCCGTCACTATTGAATTCCGCGGTAAGGTTCAGATCGAGACCATCCGAGTTTGCCGCTCTAGTGTTGCCTACCAGTCCAACGCAACGTGTTTTGTCAGGGGTGCTTTCACCATTTTGTCTCACAATTTTGCTACAGCGCGTCTTATAAATGTTACTGTTTGCCCATCGAAGCTTCAATATATTTTACAGCGGTTAACTGTTCCATCGCACCCCGGAAAAACAAAAATTATATGCCGACAGACCAACCCCATCTCTTCGGAACAGTTGCAGTTGCAATGATGCCTCCAATCACCACAGGAGCCTTTGTTAGTCACGATCGCCTTTAAGTTGCCATCAATTTTGCAATGTCGTTAATGGTGCCATTCCCTCGTTTGACGTACCCCGACTCCAGAACAATAAAAATAAGCTGCTTCTATTTCTTTCTGTAGCTCATAAAAATAGTGATCGTGAATTCTCGTGCAATTATTACGCTCCAGTGCTAGTGGCGTTTTAAACTCCGGCAGGTAAACCCTCGCACTCTGCATTTAATTTATCTTGTCGATAGCGCTGCGTTCCCAGCGCGCTCTCGAATTGCATGTAGAACTCGACCAAACTGGAATGGGGGTGTGAATTTACCGTATACACCGTTTTCTGCTTCAGACCGCGATGTGGTTCTTAGTAGCCCACTCAGGGGCAAATCAGAAAAGTAAGCCGGGATCCAATTCTCCCTTTCACAAATATTTTGCAAAACCACCGATGGTTTTGTTAGCTTGTACTCATCTATTAATTGGTGCCATTGCGCCTCAACTCATCAATGCAGATTCTTTCATTCCAGACGATAGCGTTTAATTTTGCGAAAACTCATTGTCCTTAGCTAACTCATTGCCTAGCTTTTCATTAACTTTGTCATAATGTGCCACATACAGTAGCGATGGCGGCAATGTGGCAATACTGCTTGGATAGCAATTCGCATTGCTGGGTCTTGGTCCGTCACAACACATAATGGGCTCTTGCCCATTGCAGCTATAAATTTCTCCAATTAGCCAGCTGTATGAGTCAAGCGTCCTTCCTTAGTGAGGCAAACCGCCCCCAAAAGGATGCATCGTTTGTGATTGTCCACCACCCGTAAACGGCACAAACACCATACTGTACCTGTGAAATAAGAAGGAATGCATTAGTTCTAGAATTAATCGTGTACGTTCAATACAAAATAATTAGGCATCAAAGGGCTATTTAGTATGAAGTTAGTCTAGGGCATACCTGAACATCAAAATCAAAATAGAAGCAATAAAATAATAGTTAAGCTGAAAATAAATGTTATTTTATTGAATAGAAATACCAATATTCAAAAATAATATATATGCAGATATATACATACCCACCTACCATCATGATACGTGTTTGTGCGTTATCATAGTCATTAACAATATAAAATCCTCCAAATACTAATAAAAAGAAAACAAGATACACACACATGTTCGTATACAGTAACTTAGCAAAATTCAAAGCATAAGTAAATAGGATTATATTATTTGAATGAGATTTTGCTAAGTAATGTACACATGGAGTAATTCAGCAACAACAATGCGGTGCTCGAAGGGCTGACATGCACATACTAAACATCCACTGTAATCAAGTGCAATCCCATACCTGTTTGTTCCGTAGGTGGCATCGAAGGAAATACTATCGCCGTAGCAAGAAAATGTCCGTCTACTGAGGGGTCAGCCAGAATAGACGCGACAGCGGTTTTCCTCATCCATATGGTATGCATAAAAAAATTCACTGCACATTCTTGCTTGGCTTTGAAGGTGGCGATAATCATCTCCCCATCAGCTACATCAACGTAGGTTTGGACATCTCGCTTAAAATTGTTGAATTCCACGTCCGTTGCGCCGACATTTGCATACGTCCGGTGGCTTCCTTGCAAAACCGCGGCGGTTGAAGAACCAATGTTGGCCTTACACAAATTACCTAAAAAAGCCTGGTGGACCACATTGAGACGACGGTAATTCGCATAAAACTTTAGACGATCTGAGCACAATTTGTGGGTGTGTTCCTCGACAAAAACGGTAACAATGTACTCCCCAGAGCCTTTTTTTTTAAAGCCGATCCTCGCCCGCAGTTAACTCTGTTAGAAAGTCGGCGGCGGCGCTCCCGTTTATCTCCAGCATTACCACCGGCTCTGAACCCTTGCCGGCTGCACACCAAATATCGCAAGTACACTTTCTCGTCCGGTCATGCTTCACGGAGTACATTCGAACGTCAATCGATGGTCCGCGCGTAGTTGGTGTTCGATTCCCGACTACCCCCTCGTCTCTCCGTGCTCCCCCCTAATCCGCCACCCACGCCCTGCAGCTCTAAATCCATGTGGGTTAATTGTGGTCGTCGTTGGTGGCCGGTAATCCATTGCGCAGACCACGTCCGGTCGCATGCACACCCTTCGTCCGTACGTGCAGGCTTCGGTAGTCAAGTCGGAAGGTAATCAAGGCAAGGAATAGTGTGGATTTTATTAAGTAAGACATGGGAGGATTATGTGGGTGAATTGCTATTAATAAGATGATACTTGGTAATATTCTGCTGGCAGAAGTCCATCGTGTAGGGTGCATGCGTCTGTTGTGAGGAGCAAATATTTGGCCATCCGATCCAATACATCGACGCACCTGATTGATCCGCAAGTTCACACATTAATAATGGTTTGCACCTGAAAATTGCCTATATATATATATTAACTATATATTGTATTTACATTACTAATTATTTTAGTTACTGTAAGTAAATAGTTACATCATTCTAGTTATGTTAGTATAATATTACTTTAAATATGTAATATATTTCTACATTCTTAAGCACATTAAGCAATATCCACAGGTATATTATAATATAAATCAAATTAACATTAATATAATAAAACATAAAAATAAAAACAAATACAACAAAAAAATAAAAAAAAAATAAAATAAATAAAAATATTGTATAGTTGTCGGTTATTCCGTCTGTGATTCGCGATTTATTAAGCTCGTAATTGGATCAAATAACATGAATAAGGAAAAATCGCAACTAAAATTAATTTTTTTTTGAACTAAATATAACCGTTTAACCGAACAATTAATCGGTCGGTTGGTTTCGATTATCAGTTTTTTGATAATTATACTTATCTCTATTGGTGTCATTGTTGTCATATTGTGATGAACGAATTTATGTTATTTCTTATGAATAAGTGTTTTAAGTAGATAGCAATTAAGTTATTAACATAGTCACATTAGAGTTTAGATTTTAGGGACATCGCTATGAAATTTATGAATTTATGTAGTTAAGTATTTATGTTTTGTAGATGTTAGGACTTAGGGAGTAGGGACACATCACAATTCACAATCACACATGTTGTAAAAAAAAAATAAAAAAAAAAAAAAAAATAGGCGGGGCTTGGGGGCCCCGGGCCTAAGGGGGGGCGGGGCGGGCTGCCCCTCCATGGGCCCGTATTCTTGGCGGCTTTTTAGCCCGCCCGCCAAACGGCGGGCTTTGGCGGGCCCGCCCGCCAGCCCGCTTTGACAGCTCTAATTGTTCATCAAACAAACTAATAGCAAGGCTATTTATACAATTTAGCAAGCCCCTACATCAATGGCTTTTTAAGTTCAAAAATGAGCTATTCTAGTGCTATACTAGCTTAAAAGATGTAACTAGCCACAAGACTAGGATAACTAAGTCAAATAGGCTTTATAAAAAACTAAATTCTAATTGAATTTAGGATTTATAAGTCTAATATGAACTTTACAATTAAATAGAATAGGAATACACTGCTGGAAATCTCGCGTTTTCCGACCAACATTTCCGTCCAACCGTAAATTGGTCAGTATTTTACTAAAAATTTCACTAAAAGATGGGTGGACGGAAAAGTTAGTCGGAATTTCCGTCCAACGCGCGAGTGCTAAACGGAAATTCCGTCCAACACTCGCGCGTTGGACGTAAATTCGACGAACCTATAGTGTTGGTTGGTAAAAATAAAATAAAATAAAACACTTCAATTTGTTTAGACATCTTTTTCTACTTAGAAAAAAACAAAAAGACAAAAAGCGCATTTGCTCTCAGCGCTCACTCTTCTCCTTGCGGACCTTGCATGTTTAACCTGCAAATCTCAGAATACTTCCCGCCTCTGCAAATTTCTCACTGCCGTCGAGCCACTTCTCGTCGCAGAGCTTGGTCAACAACAACAAGCTTGGTTGCCGTTGAGCTTTTCCGTCTCAGAGCTAGGTCGCCGTCGAGATTTTTCCGTCTCAGAGCTAGGTCGCCGTTGAGCCTCTTCCCGTCGAGACAGCGCACGCCTCTTCCCGTCAAATTCGCTCATCTTCGTTGCCGTCTCTGCTGCGCTACAGGTTAGTTGTATTACTCAAATGTTAAACCCTAATCCCTAAATTCCTAATTCTGAAAGTGGTGAATTTGAAATTTTTCAAAGTATTGTGACAGTAAAATTTCCATTTCTTGATTTCTTTTAGGATTAATAGATGATTTATTGTCTAGAATTGTTATTGTTTAATTAAAATTGACTTGGTGGTTAGTGGTTGCTGCTTGGAAAAGAAAGATTTATGAATCATTAGTAACTGGTATGGATTGTAAAATCTATATTCTCATGATTTCATATTTGTCTGTCATTTCCTAATTGTGCGTAGAATTGTACAAAATCATTTTAGGTGTGTGGCTTATCAAATTGCTCTGAACCAAATTGACATGAGCAGTTTTTTAATTGCTATGATTGACCTTTTCTTAGGTGAGTTTGTAATTATAGTGAATTAAACAGCATTAGCTCTTTTCACCATTGAGGCAATGCAATATAAGGAGTACTTTGTAAGTCATGAAAATAATAATCTATATAAGTTCCGTTCACTTGAATGCTTAAATGCATTGGATTTCCTTGCACTAGATTAATCACATGTTTGGATTAATTAAATGCAGTTGGTGTATGTATGACTCTTGATGTTCAATATGCATAAAGGGTTATGTATGACTCTTGATGTTCAATATACATAAACTGTTAGGCTAAGATCACCAAACTATATATGCTTCTATTATCCTATAAGAATCATACATACACCACATCATCAGAGGTGAAGCTGTAAGTGGATTTGCTTACTTCCTACAACATGAACTTTACTGATAATTTTAATGTGGTTAAAACGATGACTATATCTTGATGAGTTGAACTTTATATTGTTTAAAATGCTTTAAGAGTTTCAGGATATGATGCTTTCTGGGGGATCTGATTCAGTAATTATAAATTTGTATGTTTTAGGTGTTTAGTGTGCTTAATAGTTGTTGAGTAGTAGTTGGATATTTGAAAAATTATTATTATAAATAGGCTACATCTTGCATTCCTTTGCTTAGTTGTGTTTACTTAGTCTAGCATTGAAGTACCAGGAATAGAAGATGAAAGAAATCATCACGCACCATATCATACGATTCTTATTCTCTTTTCCTGCAGATATTGGAATTCTATGTTGGCAACTGATGTTGTGCACGTTTCAAAAAAAAAAAAAGTATTGCATTTAGTTGCTTAATCCTTGGTGTGAAGGTGACTTACCATGATATAGAGGCGGTTGATCCTGATTACTATAAGAACTTGAAATGGATGCTGGAGGTCAGCTCTGATTTCTGCATGTACCGGTTCATATTAACTTAGAGTTGGTTCTCTTAATTCTTAATATTGCTTTTTTTCTGATGCCAGAATGATGTGAGTGACATACCCGATTTGACATTCAGCATGGATGCAGATGAAGAAAAACATATTCTTTATGAGAAAAACCGAGGTACAAATGCAGAACCACTAGTATTGTTTTTCCTTCCTCTTTTTAAGCTGAGTCTTTTGGTCCTAAACTTGTGTTCACTTTTTCCTTGACAAAAGGTTACAGAACACTAGTATTGTTTTTCCTTCCTCTTTTTAAGCTGAGTCTTTTTGTCCTAAACTTGTGTTCACTTTTCCTTGACAAAAGGTTACTGATTTTGAGCTTAAACCTGGAGGGAGAAATATAAGGGTTACAGAGGAAACAAAGCATGAGTAATGTTGATCTTGTGGCTGATCATATCCTGACAAATGCTATTCAGCCTCAAATAACTTCTTTTCTGGAATGATTCAATGATTATACCAGGGGAACTTATCTCCCTCTTTTAATGATAAAGCACTGCTGGAAATCTGTATTTTTCTGACAACCAAAAAGTGGTCGGAAAAGGGGCATTTCCGGTCGAAAATGCAATTTCCGACCAACTTAGCGACCACTTTATGGATTCGGAAAAAAAAGCCCTAGTTATTACCGACAACTAGTCAAGGTGGTCGGAAATACCAACTTTCTTTTTTAGGTCGTCGGAACTAGTGATTTTCGGATAAAGGGAGCAATATTTCCTACCACTGGTGGTCGGTAATTGGTCGAAATTACCATCCACTGGTGGTCGTAAAATTTACAAAGAAAAATTAAAATTTAACTTACCGACCACTAAGGTGGTCGGTAAGATTTAATAACAAAAAAATAAAAATTTAAAATTCTACAATATCAAATGAAATTAAATTGCGTTGGTCCATTCTACAAGAAACAGAAGCACAATTAAGGTTACAAATGTTAAATATAAAGGCGAATGACATGGTTAGAAGATAAAGCATACAAGTAGGTCTTCACAAGGTTTCAATAATTCAGTTTCAGATGCACTTGGATCCCAACTCTAGTTCATGCTCCAAAGCAATTTCCTTTAGCAGCTTGAGTTTCACATCGGGACAGGAGCTCGAACAGATAATAGCTCTATTAACTGCAAAATACGAAGTAATAAAAACACCTTTAAAAAGTATATGAAGCTCAGCTGAGCTGCTTCTTTAGCTATGTCATAAAACCAGAATGTGTATAACTTGGCGATTGACACCACCACTCGGGCATCAGTTCAGCCGCAACAAAAACAAATTCTTTCCCGTATTTTCCAGCAAACAACATTTAAACTTGCACCAACTATGTAACATCTACACATCTCAGTGCAGCATACAATATAACTGGAATCGCTTCTTTCAAATCCAGAGGGCATTCCCTGGAACAAATTGAAGAAGGCAATGCATTCAATTCTATAAAGACATATACAAATTTAAGTATTTGCTGAAAGGCAATTAGTACAAAGAAGACATGAAGATGGTTTATGAACAAAATAAGAAACTCATTTTCTCAATTGAAAGTACAATCCAGAAAACCAATCTTTACCACTGCACCTCAATAATTGGAAGGCGAATGGATATAAGTTACAAAATAATTCAATTATCTCCTGTACAGCCATCATTTTCTCTTCTCTTATAAATATGCTCTACCTGAAATAAAAACAAAAAACCTCCTTAATGAACTGTTTGACTTATGATCATTTCACTCACGAAATGGAATCAATGGAAATATATAACCACAAAAAGATCATGTTTTTTACCCAAATCAGAGCAGTAGCTTCTTGACTAGTTTCAAGAAATTTTGCTATTTCTCTGCGCATCTGCTTCATCTGAATCTCTCTCCGGTTCCTTAGATGCTTAATTCGAGGAATCGCTAGTTTCAATAAGGTTTTACTGTAAATCAAAATGAATAACTGCCATCAGTCACAACTCGAAGTGAAAAATCACATTCTAATACACATTCAAAACCCTGTTCAGTATTTCAATCAGTTCTTACAGTAAATCAAAATTCAAATCAAAACCGGTTCCGCACATAATATTCAAATTAAAATTCCACATAAAAATTGTGAATTATGGAAAACAAAAACTGAAATTTTGAAGAAAAATAAGAAACGGTTACCATTGGGCTGCTTGTACCCTTTGTTGAAGAAGGAATCCATCATTGACAAACTTAGAATGTTTAATTAAAAACAAAATCAAGTGAAAGCCTCTACAAAAGTTAAATAAGTAGCTTATTTTGTAAATCACAAAGAAAAAAAAAATGTCATAAATGGATCCTGGAGTGGTTCCATACAATAATAATCATCTTAATGATGAACTAAAGGAATTACTGAAAAGGTCAATTACCTGGTCATAGTTTTCATGATCCTCTAAGCTCTTATTTCTCTTTTGTGGTTTGTCATTTTTATTAGTCCTTAAAAGATGGGATTTTGGACATTCAAAATTTGAATAGTCTATCATATTAGATTGGATAAAGAAAATAAAGGGAGATCAAATTACCTAGAATTCAAAGGCTGAAGCCAGCCATTCAAGGATGTTGTTTGTTGATTTATCCTTACTGCCATCATTATTTCGAATAATGGGGAGATTATCTATATTATGGATAGCTCGAAAGTGCTTCTTTGATTTGTTTAAGAATGCAGAATAAGCAAAGTATATTTAGATCAATATGAAACATTAAGCTACATAGGGAGCAAGAAGAAATGACCTTATATTCCATCAATTATTTAAGAGACTCCTAATGAAGTATGCTTACAATCCAACTACAACTTACCTCAGAAAGTTCCATTATCACAGGTTTAACTCCAATAGCATAAATAGGGAGAATGTTATTGTGCTCATAGTATTCTCTTTTCTCCTCTATATCTTTGCCATATGTTTGTGTCTACAAGTATGATGCAAAAATAAGTGCGGAGTTCACCTAACTCATGTGGAATAATATCCAAAAGATTTCAAAGTAAATAGATCAAACCTGTTCATCCACTTTTGAAGGTGGTACCACTGTTCTCAACACATCATACAAATACACACCTTGCAATTTGATATATCTTAAGACATCTCTTCTCTGCAATAGAAAGTAAGGAATTTTATAAATAAAATAAACTTGGAAATTAGATTAGAATAAGAGACAAAGCTGCAAAAGAACATTCTGAGCAAGCCTCATGGTTTTTTTGTTTTTTGGCCATCTTTGATATTTTTCTCATAGAAGTTTGGTAAAATTTTTGAATTTCTATGGGATCAGTTTTTGCCAAGCACAGGTTTTGTCTCTTCTTCTTCCTACAAAAATAAATCGCCAAACATGCTTAGCTCGGGCTTATAGCCTTATACAGAACAAGTTTCCACAATAATTATATTCCACCTTAAGTCAAAACAACCTCAAAAATTAATGCCAGCTTTATACCTGATACTGTAACATGTTTTCACAGAATTGGCTGTTGCAGAAGAAACATCATTAACAGCTTTGGCTCCATCAAGCATTCCTTTATATTTTTTTCCACAGGTTTCTGGTCCCTCTGCCAAAAGCCCTGTCTCAACAACAGAAGGAATATGATTTTAACTTGCTCCATGTTATTATAACAACCAAGTTAGCATGTACGGAGAAAAACTTGACAGTCGTTCATAATAGACATTACTGGAAAGAAGGAATAATACTCATCGCTTCTGCTTATTGTTTTTGTTAAAGAACACCTTTGGGAAATTTTGCCGCATGCTAGGCCCCTTCACCAAAACCAAAAAAAAACCTACAGAAGGTAGGGAAGGCTCCCTTCAGAACACATTTAAGACAACAAATGAGAACTATTAGATTTTATTTTAGAAGTGCACCCCAAGAGTTCTTCATGGTTCATTGAAGGGAGTAGTGAATACATGGGGGTAGTACGTCCTAGCAGTGTTGAACCACAATATAATGGGCTCCTTAAACCTAATAATGCAGCAATTTGGATGGCCCATTTCTAAACACCTGTATAATAAATAACCTTCACCAAAAGATATATAGTGACTAAACAAGTGCAATCAAAATCAACACCAAAAAATTCTTAGCATGTCCTTTTCCAAATTACACTTACCAAGTTCTCCCCAATATTCATTATTGATAAACTTCAAAAAAATGTTCAATAATATGACGTATATTCACATTATATTCACAAAAGAAACATGACGTAATTGGAATTACAAGCCCATTGGAGAACGCAACTCCCTATCAAAATTAATATCAAGAGTAGTATTCAAACATAGTACTCAAAGAAAATGAAGAAATAAATCTAGGGGAGATTGTGAGGGCCTGGAGTTGATTGAGATTAAAAAATTGGATTAAAAGAAGGGGAATTGGAGGGTTCTTAATAAATCAAAATAATAACAGGAGACAAAATCAATAATAACAAGCATGACAAATGGCCAAGAGAAGCAATCAAATAACATCAAAAGAGCATTCATGTAATTGAAGAGGAAAATTATGCATAATTCACGTTAAATCAATTATTTTGGTAGAAACTCTACATTTGGAAATCTTTTAAGAAAAATAGAAAATGACTTGCCAGAGTGCCTTTTTAGCCGCAAGTTAATCGCCACTGTTCAAAATTGTAAATGTTAGTTTTAAGCACATAGTCTATAAACAATTTTATGATGTATCCCTAACATAGATGTAACAATTTTTTTATGGCAAGCTATAATTATAATTATAATTTAAGAATTAATGGCATGTGAAAATAACGTGTTTTCCTGGATTTTCTTCGGTAGATAGCCTTGCCTGAAAGATCCTAAAAGAAGTCGGAGGATTGGCGCTGAGACTGTGAGGCCCGAAAAAAAAAAAGGGGGGGCCTGCTGCGACTTCGGACCCTGGGATTGGGCGAACCTAGCGTCTTACGCGGTCTGGCGATAGACGGTGATGGAGGCGGAATAGCGGACTGGGCGGTGGCCGGAATAGGCGGATAGGCGACTTTTGGGGGGGCGGGGTGGGGGGGGGAAATAGCACTGGTGATGACAGAGGCGGAATGTCGATGGCGGAGGAGAAGTCGCCAAGAGAGATATGATCTAGGGTTAGTGTTGGGGAGTGTTGGTTGTTGTCTGATGCTGTTGAGTATTGACCATGTCTCTAATAGACTAAGAGTCTAATTTAAATTTTAAACTATAGAAAAAAACATTTCCGACTAGTTGGGTGGTTGCAACAACACTCCACTTTTAAAAAAACTAATTTTGGACGAAAATTTTCCTCCCACCATTTAAATAGTGGTCAGAAATACCGACTATTTTGCCGACCACCCACGCTTTGTCAGACAAAATTAAAAAATTTACCTTTTTGCGACTAATTTTTTTGGTGATCAGAATGAGGTCGGAAAAACATTAATTTCCAACAGTGAAGGGTTGGAGCTACTAATTAGTGGCCTTGCAGAAATTGACTGTAAGTTGGCAATAGTAATTCTTATGTGCTATTCATAATTAATTTTTTGTGTTATTCATATCATAGTGATTTGTCAAGCCATTGAACATATGATAGAAGATCCTTCTAATGCTTATCTGGAAATCGAGAAATTCAATCGAGCACTAGTCTTACTGTGGAACCCCAAATACAAGGTATAGCATCTAAACTTGAGACTTTTCTTCTATCTTTCACTGTTCTTTATTTATTTCTCCTTTCAGTTTTGCTAGCTGATATGCCTGAAGTGTTTGCTAAATCTGAAAATTGTTGCTTGGTACTTCAATTTTTATTTATCATCCTTAAATATACTCCATAATTTCATAAGTTTTCAGTTTTGCTAGCTGATATATGACGTCGTATCTCATATTTACGACGTCTGCTACCTAGACGTCGGTCGAAAATCGACGTTAAATGGGATAAAAAAGACCGACGTTAAAGCCCTTTTTTGTAGTAGTGACATAAAAGACATTTCCTTAATTTTCTAGTCATTTTGTTAAAATGCATAGGTATCTACTCATTCAGTGTTAGATTACTTATATCACGGTCCATTTTTGGTGAAGGTCTACACTTGATCAGTTTCATTGAAGGAGGCTGTGGATGCTGCATTGATCAAAGCCATTGAAGCAGTGCCGGATTTGAAGGCTTATTTGGGTGCAGCGAGCATACTTATGTAGTATCAAATAAGTAGTACGGAGTATCAATCAAGAAGTAATATATTTTTATGTTTTTTTTTATGAACATGAACATAATTTTTGGTGTAAATAATTTTGATGTTTAAATATATTTCCAATTTTCAATTTAGTGTGTTCATTAATTGGTTGATGACATAAATTTATTAACAACAGTTATAAATAAAATTATGGTAATTAAAAATAAAAAATTCATATGATTTAGGATTTTCCTACCAACAGTTGGAAGGAAAATAAGAATATATATAATATGTGAGTTTCCGTCCAACGTTGGGTCGGAATTTCCCGACCAACGCACGTAGTTGGACGGAATTTCCGACCAATGCACAAAGTTGGTCGGAAGTTTCCATGTTTTAAAAAATGGTGGGTTACTTTCCGGAATTTCCGTCAATTTTTGTTCGTTGGATGCTATTTCTGACAAAAAATTATAGTTGGACGGAATTTCCACGGAGGTTTTTCCGATTGTTCCTTTTGGTCGGTTGTTGGACGGAAACGTCGTTTCCGACCAATTATATCGCGTTTTCCGTCCAACATTTGTTGGACGGAAAAACGCGAGATTTCCAGCAGTGATAGTCTAAAATAATCTTAAACTTTATTTACAAGATAAAAACTCCAAGTGTCGATTTATAAGGTATGAACCTCCACTCGAACTTTATTCTTTAAATTATGCCTGAATCAGATTGACCAGCTTCCATTCAACTCCATCTTCATATTCTTGATTAGCTTCACTTACTCCTTTAATAAGGCCATTCAAAGCTTCATGAATATCTTCGCCTTGCTCTCGTCATTTGGACCTCCCAAGGTTTGCAAAGGATCCGTTTCTTTGTTCTCATCCTCATAGTTGTCCTCAATAGAACCACTCCCAAAGTATATATATATATTATGAATTGAATTAAAAATACATAAAATGTTTTATCTTAATTTCTTCTTTTAGGAGCCTAAAGACATTGAAGGTATTATTTTATTTCCCCCCGGGCCCCCTCTACAGACGATGAATGGCACAATGTTGAGAATATTAGCAATGCACCTTTGAAGCTTTCAAACATATGAAAAATTGAAGATACCTCATGATTGACGGTGATGTCAAAAAATTTTCCATGACATGGATAATTATGTTTGTAGCAGTGATCGAATTGAGGTGGCTTGATTTCAAGAATTGTTGATTTCACTTCATTAAAGATAACTAAGGTATACAATTGATTCTAACTTGGCTCATCGGTATTTTGTGTGTGTTATTTCTTTTTCTTTGATCATCATATCAATGCAAAGAGATCAAAAACTTGTTTCATTCTTGGTTTTCATTTGCAGAACTTCCCCAAGCTGACCTATTTAGGTCTCAGTGAATCCTAATCTTTGTCAAAAACCCGAGTTTTACTATGATGCCAAATTTGAAGAGATTAAATCTTTCACACTGTTCGAAATTAAAAGACATTGACTCATCCCTTGTAAATCTTAAGAAGCTTGTTTCATTGAATTTAAGAGGATGCTTTGACCTTGAGAAGCTTCCCAGCTTCAATCAACTTTCATCTCTCAAGTTCCTTGATCTTCGGTATTGTAAAAAGTTTAAAAATTTTCTAGAAATCAAAACAAGGCTTCGACATTTAGTGGAGTCGGATTTAGAAGAAGTTGGGATTAAAGAACTCCCCTCATCGATTCAACAAGTATGTGGTCTTACTAAGCTATGTTTGATTAGATGTTAAAATCTGGTTTGCCTTTCTAATGGCTTATGTAAGCTGCAGTAAAATAAAGTCATTGCCCGCCACTTAATGGCTTGAAATTCACTAAACTCTGCAATCTTCAATACCTTGACATCACAAAGTTGTCGAAACCTTGAAAGCTACCAAAACTACCTGCACTGAAAGTATGAAGGAACTTTATGTAGATTGTCATTTTGGGTGTGGGAGCAACATATTTGAGCTAGCAATCAAGTGTTTGGAATTATATTCAATCTCATTCTTTGTGAGGATGAATTTGAGTGTTGAGTTTGTCTCATATATGAATTAGGAATATGAGTTTGTCTCATACTAGGAGTAGGAGTGAAACGGGTAGACCCTTTGCACAGGGATTAGACGCCTATAAATATATTGGTTGTATCCTAAGGGGTTGTGTCACCACTATCACTATCACTATGAATATAAGAATCGTTTCACTCCCGTGGATGTAGGCACATTGCGAACCACGTAATTCTTGTCTTCTTTACCATTTACTGCCATTGTTATTATTTTCTTGTTCTTGTTAATCTCAACAATTGGTATCAGAGCTCTGTTGAGATGGCTAGTTCAAGGTACAAAATTCCGAGGTATCAAAATTTGATGGTACAGAGAATTTTGGGTTATGGCAGTCCAGGGTAAAGGATTTGTTGGCACAACAGGGTATTCTCAAAACTTAGACGGGCCGTTTGGTTCACGGAATGAATTTAGAGGGAATTAGGAATGCTATTCCATAGGAATAAAATAGGTAAGGAATAGAATATGAATTGTATTCTGTTGTTTGGTTCGCTAAAGGAATAGACATTTGGGAACTGTATTCCATGTTTGGTTGGTTAAGAATAGGAATAGAATATATGATTAAAAGACATAAATGCCCTGTACAAAAACTATTATTATTATTATTATTATTATTATTATTATTATTATTATTATTATTATTATTATATAATATATTATTATTATTATTATTATTAACAACTATTATATATCATCATCATCGTCTATCAAGTGATTATACTCAAAACAAAATAGTCATATAATAACAAACTTTTGTAAGAACATTTACAAATATTCAAAAGAAGCATAAACATATGTTATTTTTAACAAAAATACTCAAACAATCCAATGCAAGTTACAATGTTCATAAAATAATAATTGATAGCAAGGAATCTTCTGATCCATTGTAGTCTTCGATCGGATCAAGACTGAGAAAGAAAGCTACTTTATTAGGATGATCAGTGAGCTTAACGAAACAATGTCCATTTCATCATTTGCCAAACCATCAACCTCTTTTAATGCACGTTCAAGCTTCTGAAACATATCCATATCACGATCATATTGAAAACCATCAGACAGACTCTTACCAACCTCTAACATTGTATTGCTTATTAGCTTCGCAGCATTAAGCATATTCTCAGCACATATCTCAATAGCTTCATCATGACTCCTCTTTCTCTTACTTGAATTGCTTCTTTTTCTACCATCATTTTGTGGCTCAGGTTGTGTACTCGTTGAACATGTCATTTGCTAATTCTGTCCTCCAATTATTCCAAACTTGTGAAGGCTCTATTTGTGTGACATCATCATCTTCATGTATGACGTTACTTTGTACGAATTCCTCTTCCATAGGATCAACATTCATCTCATTTCTAATAAATTATGCAGCAAACAACATGCAAGTATAATTCTGTTATGTATTCTAACAGGATAAAATGATGGGCTTCTAAGTATAGCCCATCTCATTTTCAATAATCCAAAACAGCATTCTATGACATTACGAGCAGCTGCATGTTTCATATTAAAAAATTCTTGAGGAGTTGTCGGTTGATGACCTTGACTGCCATTCATTTAAGTGGTATCTTTGACCTCTAAATGGTGCCAAAAATCCCTCACTATTAGCATATCCTCCGTCAACTAAGTAGTAACAACCTAGAAACATAAGTTTATAGTTTAATACGAATGCATATTATATTACATGATAATTGGAATTTAATATTATAATGCTTACCATTAGGGACCTTAAGTGGATGTCTTCTAGATAATGCATCCCGAAGAACTCTACTGTCTGCTACAGATCCTTCCCATCCCGGAAGAACATACACAAATTGCATATTAGGTGTAACCTAATACATTTGTTGCAATTTCACCCTTGCGAGATCGATATCTAGGTTTATCTTCTGATGACACTTGTATTTTAATGAAAGTTCCATCTAAAGCGCCTAGGCAATTCTAGAAATAATATCAAATATTTTTTTTTTTTTTGAAACAAAGGACAAAACTTCATTACTAACTCAAAAGATTCAAAATACAACTAGGAGGTAAAACAGACCAAGACCTCGAGTCAGTCGAAGAATCCGTTGCCCGTGCCAACGCGTGGGCCACCTGATTCGCTGATCTCTTGACATGGCGGACCACAACGTCCCCAATGTCTCTAGCAATTTGTAAACATTGCTTAACAACAAGACCTACGTACGAAAAATTCAAATTACAGGAATTAAAAACATTGCAAAAAATTAAACAGTCCGACTCCAGAATCACACAATGAAATCCCAAAACACGAATCCAAAGTAATGCCTCCCTAGCCGCATATGTTTCCGCCATGAGAGGATCACGATCACACGTTATCCAGCCATTCTTAGCTGCCATGAAACGACCCTCGTGGTCTCGTATTGCCGCCCGAAGGACACCCCCGTAGGTAATAGCGCGGCATCCAATTGCATTTCACCCATTGGATCGCAGGCCGTTCCCAAATCACATTCTCGACCCTGCGTACTGATGATCGTGTGTAGTTCTCCTCCCAGGATTGGATCGTACCTGTGAGACGAAAGTGGAAGTCCTCCAGCGACCAAGTCTTATTGTGCCACACTTTATCATTACGGGAAGTCCATAGTAACCAAAAGATACCTGCATGCGGACTGCTATCTCCAGGTGCTGCGCTGACAGCTGTGATTCGATGAAAACAGGTATGGAACATGCCATGGAGCACATCGTCGTTTCTCCAGGCTTGTTTAGCAAACCAACATTCGCCCAACAGATGTTCAGCGGTTTCAGCATGATGACCGCAGATCGGGCAACCACCCCCGATCCATATGTGCTCGCTTTGAGGTTCTCGTGGACCGGCAAAATTCCTCGAACACAACGCCACAATAAATGTCGAACCTTCGGCGGAATTGGAAGTTTCCATAATTCTCCCACGAGCCGAAACTCCGCTGTTGAGTGTCTCGACCGCATCAGCCGTTAAGAGCGCGTAACCGTGTTTCACCGCATACAGTCCAGTAATGTCGCCCATCCACCGCCAAGTGTCATTCATGTGCATTGCAGTGGGAGTGCGTAAAATTTTCTGGACATCTGAGTCCGCAAATAAATCTCGGAGAACCTCGCCGTCCCAACGCCCACACCCATCCATCAGACCATTCACCACCGCTTCACGTAGACCACTCACCGGGGCAGTAACAAGGTCTGGATTGGAAGCGTCAGCCAACCACGGCCATTTCCAAATCTTCGTCTCCCTTGCATCACCGATGCGACGTGCTAACCCTTTACCGTAAGACCTCCTGGCCTGCTAGGATGCTCCGCCACAGATAGCTTGGATTATTGCCAATAACCGCGTCCATAAAATCACATGTTGGGAAGTACTTCGCTTTAAGCAATCTGCAAACCAAGGATTGGGGAGTGGTCAGGATCCGCCAACCTTGCTTGGCCAGAAGGGCGATGTTGAAGTCGTGAATTCTCTTGAAACCCAAACCACCCTGGCTTTTCGGTGTACTCATGCGGGACCAGCTCATCCAATGGATCCCA
>VALG01003097.1:0-17438 GCA_009835305.1 Ipomoea purpurea
CTATTCAAACATTCTTCAAATCATAGCTTAGACAATTAACTTTTACATTTTTACATTTGTAAAGTTATTTTAAATAAAATTATGAAATGCATGGCAGATTATTTAAGTTGATATTGACAAGAAAATAAAAAATGATCATATTGTGAAAATAATAACATCCATATTACAATTTAATAAACCATCCTCTTCCCTCTTTTGCACACTTAAAAAAGTTGGAAAAAAAACCATAGTTACAACTTATAAGTAGAGACTTAGAGGTAAGAAAAAAAGAATGCTGAAGCTGATCTGCAGAATGAATGCAACTCACTGTAAGGTAAATGTAAATCAGTAGGGGTAGAAAATATGGATCCAAGTTCAAAGAGGCCTAGGGCCTAGGGCGTGCAGGTTCAGCCATGCAATAAAAATAAATAAATAAATAAATAAAAACCTATCCAATTGAACAATGGCAATGAGGCAAACTGCATTGCATAAACAGAATTTCTGTGGTGCACAGACAGATATCTTAGATGTTCAGTTATGCCACAAAAGCATAAATTTGAAAATAAAAACAGAGAAAAATACATACAACTATCTGTACTGAAACTAAAATTTAATCTTACTGCTATAAAAATTCCCTCCACATTCACCAATAAAGTTTTTTTAGATGGACTCAATAAAGCCTCTCTCTGTAAGACTATATATCTCATTTTTTTTCTTTTCCTGATCCCACGTATCTGCTTGGGTAATGAAATACGACCTCTGTTTAAATTATTCCTAACTTGAGATTACACACACCATACAATCTCTTACCTAAACATCAGTATGCTTTTAGAGCTCAAACTACAATATCAGCCCCCTGCCTGCATTACCATGGCGTTGGTTTCTGAATAGCTGAGAAGTGCCTGAGCCTGCAAGGTATAGTTGGAATCAAATAAGTTAACCCCATAGCATCCTAGAACTAATGGCAGAAACCATATATGTAGATGGTTAGCATCAAACCTTTTCTCTCGCTCTGGGTGTGCCAGACTGGATAATGCTACTAACGGAGGGACAGCTCCATGCTGGAGAACCATATTGCAGTACCTACTACTGTTGTGCACAATTGCAGGGAGAGCAGCTGCTGCATTCTCCTTACCTCTTGCAGATCCCAACTCCACAACCTCAACTAGAATATGGAATACCTCCTTCTGACCAATGACATTCTTCCCTCTTGAATGGTAGCAAGATTTGACAAAACAGCAACTGCTTTGTCAACCATTCCAGCAGCAGGGTCCATCAACTCCACAAGATGTCTGACAGCACCTGCCTGCACAATGCGGCCCTTGTTTTCATGAAGTATTGACAGGTTAAACAAAGCTGTGCTGCATCTTTCTCCTCTAGGAGTTCCATTTCCCAGTAAATCAACAAGAGACTGTACTGCCCCAGACCTGCAAATCTTAATCTTGTTATCCTCGATAACAGAGAGGCTAAAAAGAGTGGCAGCAGAGTTTTCCTTGGCCTCAGGGCTCCCGGTCTCAAGTACATAAATCAGAGTTTCAATTGCACCAGGCATTTGCAATTGCAGACTTGTTGTTATCATTAATTGACAGGTTAGAAGTGCTGTGACAGCATTTTCCTGTACTTCCCATGTCTCTGAATGCAGTAGGTTAACCAACAAGCTGATAGCACCACAATTTGAAATCACAATCCGGTTGTCCATATTATGTTTGGCAAGTAACCGGATTTCAGCTGTTGCAATTCTCTGTTGATCAATGGAATGCTCTTCAAGCCTCAACCAGTTTTCTAACTTGCTCCTTAACTTCTGCAAGATCAGCCCTTGTTTCAACAGTAGGGGAAGAAACTATTCTTGAAACTAATCTCTCAGATGGTCTGCGCCAGACGCTGGAGGACGAAGTCTTGTCCCAACTGGGGATGGAAACTCGGACTCTCTCCTTGAAGCAGCCAAGGTTGCAGCGCGCCGGGATTCTGATGCAACCTCCATGGAAGCTTCAGCAGAAGCTGTTGTGGGTGAAGACACTTCATTTCCATCATGAGCATTTGCACGTGAAAAGTTGAATTAGAGAGCGTACTGGTGCAGAGGTAGTTCGATTATGGCCCTGATGAGAGTTTTCATCAGCAGATGACACGCTATTCATGGATAGTGGCATAGAGAAATGACTGACAGAGTTCATGCTCCTATCCCTGAGTTTGCCAATCTGTCTTCAGAACCCTCAAAGACATCCTCTCAACATCCAACCCCAGATCATCACCTGCAATTTCAGGCAGAGATTCCTCCGATGATGAACGGGGATGAGACGGAGATGATCCTCTCTTTGAATTGCACTAGATGAGATGAACTTTCCTAGGGGAGTCTAAACAGTGACTGAGTCAGGGATGTGGAGTTATTGGCTCGTTGAATGAGAGAAGATATGGATATCCCTGGGTGCACCGGAATCCACATGAGCTACATGTGATGAAAGGTTGGTTCACGTTCAAAGACTTTATTGGATCCGGCAGCTTTATATTGTTCATTTCGCACCAATTTGCAATCAACGCCTTAACAGTGTAATTAGGAATCAGATTTGTGTGGGTCAGAGTTTGTCTTGTCTTAGGGCAAACAGTGAGGCCAAGATCAATCCATCTTCGAATAAAGTTCCGTTCATATGTTTGTCCAGATGCAACAATTACAGGGTCTGTCATGAGCTCAAGTGAGAGAGGACAACAGAAATCAGCAGTATCTGCACAGAGGTACAACTCTCGGACTGTTTCATCATAATGAGGCAGTCATGCATATGAGTAACAAGAGCAATAATTTGTTCAATATATTCAACCTCCTCATCTTTTCAGCTTGTTCAGCATTCTCCTTCAATTTTTCAAGGGCCACTAGCTCAATAAGAGCTCCTGGTTTGACTTTAAAGCTCAGGCAGTCTGCAATTTTTGTAAGGCTATCTGAGCTAGCTCCAGAACCTTCCACATGATTTTTTATGGCTTTTGTGATGGTTGCTGATTAATAATTCATAATCCATAGACTTGATTTTCAGTACACAGTTCTGCAAATCATGAATAAGGCATCCCCACCAGGAGTTCAAAATGGAGTCCTCAAAGATATAATTAATGATACATACGCAAATCTTTGTAAAAAGTGGCACATAGAGATATCAGAGATGATAGATACAAATTATTCTCGGTTCATACCTCAAGAGATGTCAAACTTGATTCAGCAGGAAGACACCAATCAGAAGATACAAGTAGCTCAACAATCTTCAGGCTGAAAGCTCGAACTTTTGCAATTAATGATCAGCTTGCAGAACCTGTTTTTCATCCAAGCATCAGTAAGATAACCTTTTTTTTCCTTCAAAGTCTAGTTTTTGTTCTGCATTCTTCTTTTTGGAGTCGTCTAATGTATTCAACAGGTTCTTCACATAAAATAAAAAGTTTAACCAGTGTTGAAAAGGAAGGGCAATGGATTATTTTCCATGTTTAAATAGCAAACAGGAAAGCTCCCTTTAGTTTAGAGTCTAATTGCTCTATATGAAAAGAAGTAAAGGACTAGTTAGTTATTTATCCATGTTTGCGAATCGTAACTGTAAAGCATAGATGTGACACATACAAAATAAACTTTACTGCTCAACAGCGCCAGGTCTGAAACAGCTCCCCTCAGCTCATCAATAACTGAATGCCCAGTCCTGAAAATACCTTTTGAAGCAGTTCATCAGAAGCTATTTCAGCGTCAACAATACCACTGAGAATTGGCTGTAGGAGCTTCAGTATATCTTCAGTCTTCTGGTAATATTTATGCACCAGTTCAGAAATTTATGTTCTCCAGTGATGATAAATGGAAAAAGCTGGAGATGTTGTTGAGAAGCACTTTAGTAATAAAATCTCCATTCCTCCTGTTATTTGAAGAGAGTAATGGTATCAATTCTAGAAAGAAAACAGGAATATGGGCCAAGTGAAGTTACAAAGTGCATGCATATGATCATTTGAAAGACTCAATGTAGAAGAGTAATGTAGAGAAAAAACTCGAAGCCAACCTCATATATGGATAGCTCAACCAAAGGCTCTGACCATTACTAAAACATTGAAGATTCTTATGCTAATACTTATTTAGGCAACAAGTAGTACTAAATTGGGACTTGAACAAAAAGACCAGGAATTATATGAAACAAAAAGTGGCAAGTATATACATATTCTAGTAAACAAACCTGAGAGAAATCAATTACAAAATCCATATATAGACAAACACACATATTTAAGTTTGATGGATCCAGAATATAGAACACCATAATGGCATAATGTAGATCAAAGATACTATTCATGCACCAGTTTGTCGTTGCAAGGAGTTAGAGGAACAAATGGGACTGGCAAGATCTCCAATGTTTCTCTTTTCCTTTAAGTTTAAAAGTGTAACTTTTAAGGCAAGATGTCCTTCAAGACCTTATAAAAAGATAAATTAGGAATATAAGCTTAGCAATCAGCCAATCACACTTCCTAAAATCCTACAGAACCCATAACAATGGTTGGAGCACACTTTATGGAATAAAATGCGCCACTATAAGTATTCAGCAGTCTCCCTTCACTAAATAAAAAACGCTCCCCTACTGCATATTGTTTGACCTGTTGTACATGTTGGTAAACCCTAAAAGTATTTTGCCATTTCAATAAAATGATACGGATTTAAAATAGTTTCAAGATTCAATTATTTCAATTATCCTAACCACTTTTACCTAGACTACTTTTTCAATGCATTCCAACATATATTTAAGTGTTCCATTACTGGCTCAGATTATTAGAAAACATAAGAAGAAATCAACCCAAGAATTCTTTCCTTAATCCCATTGCAGGTAAAATGAAGTCAAGAAAATTGAGAGAGGACGGAAGTACTTTATCTCTTAAAGTTCCCAGCTAAGTTCCCAATTCTGCTCTATTTCTTCCAAAACAATATGAAAGTTTTTTTTTTAGAATATAATTCACAAAAAACAGCAACAACCAAGCGTTTACTAAAATCCACAGGTGGTGAGTCTTGCATAGAGTTCAGAAATTCCATGAGCTCCCCTATACCAACTATGGAATCCACAACCAACATATTACAAAAATAACATGCCAGATTTAAATATTTAATTTTTGAAAAAAAAAAAAAAATTATGGAACATTTTATTTCTAGAAAAAATGCAAAGATATTAGAAGCGATACAAGTGTACTCAATATGTAAAATTTAGTAACAGAACATTACTACTAAGCCAAATTCACAAATAAAATTCATTTCATGATTTAAGCAACAGAATTCAACTAAATTATCATTTATATAATTATATCCAAAAACTTGCGTACAACAGAACAGACAGATGTGCTATCATGAGTTCGTCTGCAACATGAAAGAACTAATGACTGCTCATCACTAAAAAATATGCACAGACCTTATCAGTAATAGCCTCGGCTTCAATTAGTCATGTAATTTTCTCATGTCAGAGAGACCCAACAAGCCAAGAAAAACTTCCACAGTACTGTTTACCATTTATCTGGCATCAACCGTCAAAAACATCATGGCAGCAAACCCTGTGTCCAACAACTATCAAACCCAGTTTCAAACTTCTAGTAGAATATAATGTAATTCAAATACGCAAAAATTGCTAGCTTCAAAAGGAAATATCTTGAATTCCTTAATAATGGCTTGGATACCAAAAAAATTGGATAGGGCTCAGTGCAAGAAAATAGGTTTCAGTTTGCCCCTTTATGGACAAAAAGCCCAAGGAAAGGAAATATTTGACAAAACATTTTATGTACTAAATTATTATCATATAGGTCAGCCATCAAAACGAAACCTGCCTACAAAAGTAACATCTGTACATATTTACATATTCTTCAAGTAAATTCAACAATTAAAATTACTAAACTAGAATAAATGAACTAGTTTTATAATAGGCTTAGTTGCCAAACAGAACAAGTTAGATGTAGACATGTAATTTTGCAGCTAATAAGTTTTAAGTTTCACAGCAGTTAATTAAAAGTCTGGCTCAAGGAAAAACTTTTCTGGTGGTCTTGTGCAAAATGTTACAGTCAGCATTTAATTGTCACCCAAAGGTTCATTTACTAATGTGAATATCTATCCTACTAGCAACATCCTGATTCTTGGACCATCTGGATATAACTTTCTACAATCATGAGTTCAACTTTAGGAAGTTATAAGACTTCCAACAGACTATAACTTGAAAAAGAACAGAGATGAAGATGAAGCAGTAATACTTAACCTTTCAAGTGGGTCATATCTCTGGGGAAGTTGGTAGTGCAGGCAGGTTTAATATTAGGAAGAATAATGAACTTGTTCAAGTGGATTTATAAAATCAAAATAATAATAAAAACAAAAAAAAAAAAAAAAAAAAAAAAAAAAAAAAAAAAAAAAAGAGCAAGTTTTTTCTTTTTGATATCTATATTGATTGACCACTTCTTAAGGGCTTTAGCCTTCAGGGTTACTTTGGCACCCTGAATTTCCTCAGTAATCAGATCTAGCTTATTTCAAGTATCCAATAATAGATAAATACCAACTCGGCTACTCGCTAACCCCAAATTTCAGTAACTTATTCTAAAAGAATATTAGTATATAACATTATGGAAAATAAAAATTCTCCAAAAGTACAAGCCTCGAAATCAAATTAAGATAGGAGTGATTTCTATTTTCCACCGGCCGCCTTACTTAACACTGTCACCAGTTCAACAGCACCCCACCCCACCCCCACCCCAACCTTCTGCTCTTTCTCACTTGAGACTTCCGATCACTTGCCGGAATTTTGCTTTAGTAAAAAATTAAACATGGACAAACAAACAAACAAAAAAGAAAACTACAAATATCTTTAAAAATGAGCTCAGGTATCCTAGCAAACAAATTGACAGTAACAAGAACATTTAACTCATATTAGAACTCTGTAATCGGAAAAAATGGAATGTGGTTGAAAAGCTTAGGTTAGAAATTGATAACTTACTTGAGTAATCGGAGAAGTCGGATTACCGATCGAAGAGGACAGACTCTCGCAGAAGTTGAATCGGAGAATTTGAAACAAAGAAAACACAAGTGAACAGACTATAATTTTTGCTCTTGGATTGATTGTCGTTCGATTTGCTTGTTTCTGAGAGTTGACAGTGGGGTTTTCCAATTTCGTCTTCTTTTCTTTTTCTTTTTTTTTTTTCGAAATGATCTTGATTCCGTTTTCGGACAAAAAAAAATAAATAAATAAATAAATAAATAAAGGACTTCGCTGTTTACACCCTTAAGATATGTTGTATTTACAAATTATCCTCTGAACTCTTTTAATTGGCATCTGTGCCCACAAGAAAGAGGCTAAATGACAAAGAACAGGTTAAAGCAAGATTTTAAAAATTGATACTTAAGATCCGTTTGGAAATTCAGAAAATGACTTTTGTAAAATATTTTTTTGAATTTTCAGTGCAGTAAGAAATTCAGTCAACGGAAAATATTTTTCGTTGACTCGTGAATATGTAGACAATTTGTAGAAATGACTTACGCTAAATTTTGGCGACAATCATTTTCTGCCAACACTCAAAACATGGTTGCTTTCGCTGTCGTCATTGCCTTCGATTCTTCAGTTTTCATCCATTCTAATATTTTCCAAAATTCAACCAAACACTGGAAAAAATTTTAATGGAAAATGAGTCATTTTCCGGAAAAACATTTTCCAGAAGTCATTTCTCTATTTTCTAAACGGATCTTTATGGTGTGTTTGGTTCACACATAAAAGCCAAAATTGAAATGGGAATCAAATACTTGGTAATGGTATAGATTTTGTATTATTTGCATGTTTCGTAGTAGAGTAAAATTGCAATGATTATCAATATTGATATTTTGTTATGTATCACCCTATAATGAAAATAAAAAGTTTTAAAAATACAAAACAACAAATCAAGGCAATTGGTCATAATATAATGACACTCAAAGACCCAATATGAACAAAAAAAAAAAAAAAAAAAAAATCAAAACAAAAATCTAAAAGCACAAATACAAACTGCAAGTCTGCCACTGCTTTTTTTTGCGTCTGCCTAGCGCCGCCTTGACCGCCTAGGCGCTAGGCGCTGCCCGGACGCCCGACTAGCGCCTAGCGCCTACTGCAACCACCTATTGCACACAACATGATGGTGAGAGCTGCCGGTGGCAAAGAAAAAATTATGAGAATACATAGCCTCTACTCTGCATCCATTTTTCGGGAATCACAAGAAGAACAAATTTTGGGAATACATTTGTCCCGACGCGACCGGTTTGGAGGATCCATCGTTTAATCTGGCAGAAATTGTTTCTTTCATCAATCAACCTTAATCTTCACTATTTTGAGAAGGAAGTATGATGAAAAGACGCAAATACCTCCTCTCAAATGGGACATCTAACGGGAAGAGTGACGGAGAACCTAATTTATCCTCATCACAATAAGAGTGTCCACAAATTGTCTGATTTTTTTATGCATGTTAAAATTATCCGTGTCACTCTAGGACCAAAAATATTTTTTACACTTAGAAAAATTTAAAGAGATAATTTAGGATCATTGATTATCTATTTGTTGTCTAATTTAAATTAACTAATTTATCTTAATAATAAGTTCCCTCTCATTAGAGCAAATTCATTTGTTGGGGTTTTAAAATGGTTTTTGTCCGTATAAGTGGAAGAGAGGAGAGAGCACATGAGCAAAAAAATTTATTTTTTTAAACGAAAACAATTGTCAAGGAAATTAAAAAAAACAAAAAACAAAAAAAACAAAAAAACAAAAACAAAAACAAAAACAAAACAAAAACAAAAACAAAAACAAAAAAATAACTTTTACACGCCTTTTGGGTGTGCATGTTGCACTCAACTCGCGCGACATGGAACTGCTTTTTTCTTTTATCTACGGGTGCGGGTCCCACAAAAAAAAAAAACTACAAATAGGGATGAATACTGGATATTTCATCTATATAAGTCATTTTTTTTTTTCTATTGTTATAATAAAAAGTTCAAATTGTAACGGGAAAATGTCCAAATTCTATCGCAAATCATGATTTGCAATGGAATACATTTCGTTGGTAAAGCACTCGTTGCAACTCAATTTCAACGGAATTCGAGTTCCATTGTAGACTCTTCAATGCGTGTTGCAACTGACTAATTTATGTTGCAACACTTATTACAATGTTTGCAACAATTTTTTTATGCCTACTTCATTGTAAATATAGCAACATATTTCAATCCATTGTAATTTTGGTTGCAATGTTCGCAACAATAACCTTGTTGCAAATATAGCAATGAAATTTAATCTATTGCAATTACTGCAACAAATAATTTGATTAAATTCGTTACAATTTGGTTTACAACAATAATAGGTTAGTTGTAAATTTCGTTACAATTTGCAATAAATCAATAATCCTATTGCAAGTTCTATAACAAAAATTGAAACAAATAATTTCCATATCAATTTTTCTTACAAATTGAATATTGTTTTATTTTATTTTAGTAGCATATGAGTAAATATATTACTAATAAATATTTAAACGTCACAAACCATTAAAATTTATATTAAAATATTTAAAGATTCAAATATATATTTAGTCAATAAATCAAAATATTCAAATACATTAATGCAAACATTTAAACTAAATTACAAACAATTTTAAATAATATAAATTGGGTCTAAATTATTCAAATGTTGTTATTTGTTATATATATATATCACGTTGAGTTTATTCCAAAGTCAAACGGGTCGGGCTGGTAAAAATAATGGCAACGTGGGTAAATGGGTTATTGACTTTTGTTGCCTGGGGTGGGGCATGCAAGCGCGAGTCAGTTTTGTAAAATTAATGTCAGAAGTGGGATTTGAACCCACGCCCTCTCACGAGGACCAGAACTTGAGTCTGGCGCCTTAGACCACTCGGCCATCCTGACGTTTGTGTCCAATTTTGATCTACATCTAATAAACTATATACGTAGTAATACATTCCCCACCTGTACACAACCAAAATCTAATACGGCTCAATATTTTTTTTAATATGATATTAAATAAATTATTAATTCATTCAATTAATTATAATAATATTCATCTATAATAATGACAAGAGAGAGGATAAAACTCTAATACACTTGTTTAGAACCAAAGTGAGATTTCACTAGAGATTATTGGAGAGTACATCTCACTTATGTAAACTTTTAGTCTTCGTCACATACTATTTTTTTGAAACGGATGAATTGTTATAGTGATGAATGTACGTTAGATAGCACTTGGTGTGGCATCAAATCTGCCTACATCTTATAGATAATTTGAAAGTCTAAAATGATTAAATTTCAGAGATTTGGTATGACACCTATGAGTGTGGTTAAGAGACCGACCTTGCTTGCATTAGAGTTAGGGAACATCCTCAGTAAAATAAGAATATAAGATAAACCAACATATACTATTTGTAGATTACAAGAATGTCTTTTGTTTCCGGGGATTCCCAAATTTTCCCATTTCCTAAGATAGAAAAAACAAATATGCATATTTCCTTGCTAATCTGGAGTGAATTAGTAATTAAGGGACTATTAAGCTAGATCATCGTCCTCGAACTATATGATGAACCAAATCCGGTCAGTTATTAGATGTTTCAAGTGCTATAACATGAAGAATTATGTCGTAAAGGGCTTTCTTTGTGTTTTTTTAATGTACCAAATTTAAAAAGTAATGACAATAATTATTAATTAAATTTGATTTTGATATTTATTCAATTTCTTATATTGAAAGCAGTGAAACAGCGTCTAAGAGTTTGTCTAGAACTACATAACGACAATGATAATTTTGATATAGTAAAGCGAACTATACAAGGTAATTTAGACCACTTTACTAAATCAACCAATATTTATTGGATTAAACCAATTGAGTTAAACCATTTATCAATATTCTATCAATACTAATTTCAAATTTTTTAACTATTATAATAAGAAGTTTCAGGAAATTGTACTATGAATATAAAGATCACAACATCCTTTTTTACCCCTCATGTTTTTTTTTTTAAATTTACCCCTCATGTTTTTTTTTTTTGAAAATTTACCCCTCATGTTTTTAATGAATCTTTTGCTTTTATCAACCAAAGAACCTTCCAGGGGGATTGGGTTCCTAGATTGATGAAGAATTAGAGTATAAAATACCATCACTTTATGATCATGCAAACTGCTAAAACCTTGACACCTTTCCAATGGGAAACAAGTAAACCACCATAATGGTCTCAAAAAAAAAAAAAAAAAAAAAGTAAACCACCATAACCACAAGAATCGACCAAAACACAGAAACCTGCATAGCAAAAGTTGTTGGATTGTTAACTAATTACCAATAAATTGAGGAGTTTTTAGCACATAAATATAATTACTAATTGATGCATATAAAAAGAATATGATGGGGATATTGGATATGGGCTAAGGACTTATTGGACTGACATTGTTGGGCCGGGACAGGTCCAGGGGGTATGGTCGGGCAGGGTGTTGGTCGCGGGGTGGTGGTCGGGCAGGTCGGCGCCGGTGGTCGAAGGGGTAGCCGGCTGGGCGCTGGCCCCGGCCGGCGATGGCGCGCCCAGCTGCAGCAGGCATAGCGCCCCCATGCTAGGACACGGGGGCGCGGCCGAAGGAGATCGCCGGCTGAGGCGATGGCGGCCGCCAGGTGCGCGGGCTTAGCGCCCCCATCGCGGGGGGCGGCGGTGTACGGTGCACGGCGCCGGAGAGTGGTCCGCCCGGGGTGCGTGGGTGCGAGGGAGAGAGTTGCGGGGGTGTCGGTGCATGGCGAACGTGCAGACTGTGCTGTGATAAACGATAAACGATGGTGGGTCTGAGGGACACGTGGACAGCCAAAGGGGGAAGGGGGCCTGCTATAAATAGGGGCCTTAGATCTTTGGCTAAGGGGAAACATAAAGACACAGTAGTCACACTAGTCTAGCGGTTGGTTTCAAACTCTTGACTATTTTCAGGTTCGATTCTGAATGATAGCGTTGTTAGCTATAGCCTTGCTTTGTATTTGGGTTGCCATACGCATTGTTTTGGGCCTAACGCCCCTGGTAATAAAGTTATTCTTTCCTACTCCCATATCAAATCATATAATAAAAAACATTACAATTTTTTTTTTAAGAATGAGTGGAGAAAAATGTGCTTACAAATCTTCAGAACCAACGTTAAGTGGAAGGGATCATGGTAGGAGGATTCGACTTCCTGTATAGTGTGCTAAGAAATTCTTTGGACTCAAGAATTTCTTTTGCCATCAAATGTTGGGTCTAACCCTGTATTCTAGAGAACTCTAAGGCGACTATCGATGGCCCGACGGGTTCGTGCGTTGTACATGCTCATTACACATTAATTGCGCACCACTTTATGCGCACATATATATCAAATGTAATCAATGTAGGAAACATCGAATCTTGTAATAGACAAATTGAAAACAAAAAATGAGTGGAAAAAAATAATCATTATTTCTACATAATTAAACTCCACAAACAAACAATCAAGAGGAAGAGATCGTGTTAGGAGGACGTACTAGACATCGTATGGAGTTTGCTAGGCAATTCTTTGGACACAAGAAATTGATGGTTAATTAAGTTGGATTTAACCCTAGAATGACTTTTGGAGAACTTCTAAGGTGTTTATTGAGTAGGCATATGTGTGTCGTGCAGTTATAACGTCTTTATATATATATATAATATATATATATATATATATATATATATATATATATATATTACATTATAAAAGAAACATCAAAATCTATAATGAAAAATACAATAAAAAATGAGTGGAGAAAATAATTCATGTGTTTACAAAATCTCAAAACCAACATTAATGCATGGAAGGATCATGGTAGAGATTCGACTTCTTGTATAGTGTGTTAAGAAATTCTTTAGACTCAAGTATGACTATTATTTGATAAAGTTTTGCTAGATAAGTATGCCTAAATGACATTGTGACTTGTTGAGACTTTCTTCCAAGTTGAGAAATATTGAAAGTGCACAGAGCATGATTCCATGAATGCTAGATTACGGTAATGAGAAATTATTGAGTATTTTGAATTCAAGTGCATGTTTAATACTTGCTAAGTGTTTGCTAAGAAGAATTGCTAAGTAATGTGATTTAATCATGATTTTAGTATTTGTTGAGAGTTCAAAGTGCAAGGAGATTTGAAGCTATTTTACAGTAAAGTGCATATTTGAGCATACCATACATAAGTGGCCAATGTGAGTCTAAGTACTACTTTCAAAAACTTTTAATTATTTTGAAAAATCATTATCTAGTTGCATTGAGTAGTTGCATGATAAATGATTTCCAATTTGTGAGAAAAAGAGAAGTTATTGAGAAGTATGTGCATAAGTTTGCATAAGTGTTGCATGAACCTATATCTATATGTATTGAGTGTGAGTAATCCGAGGTTTTGGAGGCCCGTTAGGACTATGTCCTTTCAGAAGAAAAGAGTAAAGATCGGATAAAACGACAAAACAGTGAAAAGAGAAAGTAAAGAAAGAAACGGACATTGCGATTCGATATGAAGTACGAGGTCAATATTCCCGAGTTACTAGGTTGAAACTGCCCGCCAAGGCTTGGAATCCTGGTCAGGGGGTTGTGCACACTGATAGTTCGATACGTGATTCCACCGAGTTTGAAAAAAGAACCAAGAGAGTGGTTCTGTTGGCGAGATGAGTATTAGGCTGGCTAGATGTCGAGCCCAGATATATCCATTCACATTATGGTGCGAAATCCTGTCTCGCCCACGAGAGTATAAGAAAGGAGTCATTGCGACTCTAAAGAAAGCGAGTCATTGCGACTCTAGAAAAGAAGAGCAAAGCAAATCATTGTGACTCTAAGAAACCTGCACAGAAAAAGTGCTCTTTTTACAAAGAGTGTATATGTATATCTATCTATCTACACTATACTAAATCATGTTCATTCTACTCCATGATCAAGTTAAGTGCATGAGATTGCTTAGAGATTACATGATTGCACAAGATTGCTTTTTTTCTTTTATCTATGCATGCAGGTCCCACAAAAAAAAAAACAAAAAACAAAACAAAAAAAACAAAAACAAAAACAATTTTACCTACAAATTCAACTTTTTCTTCTCCAACTTGGAAAAAAAAAAACCTACAAATAGGAATGATGCCTTAGGAGATATTTCTTTCTATATAATCATTTTTTTCTAACAACTTGTAATAAAAAGTTTAAAATTGCAAACGGGAAAAGTGTCCAAATTCTATCGGCAAATCATGATTTTCAAGTGAATACACTTTCAATGTAAAAACCCTCCATTGCAACTCAATTTCAACCGGAATTTTAAATTCCCATTGCAGACTCCTTCAACTGCGTGTTACAACTGACTATCTTATGTCTTGTAACACTCATTCAATTGCTTGCAACCAATTTTTTCCTGCCTACCTCCGGTTATAAATATACGCAACATATTTCAATCCCATTGTAATTTTGGTTCAATGTTCGCAACAAATAATCTTGTATGCAAAATCAGTAATGAAATTTAATCCCCTCTTGGCAATTAATTTACAACAAATAATTTCAATTAAATTCGTTACAGACAGTAAGTTAAGTTAGTTGTAAATTCCGTTGCAATGTTTATGCAACGTGCGCCAATAAATTCAATAATCTCCATTGCAGTTCTCCTTACAAAAATTGCAACAAATAATTTCCATATCAATTTTTATTACAAATATTGATATTGTTTTAGACTTTTATTTTAGTAGCATATGAGTAATATATTCTAATAATATTAAAAATGTCACAAAACCATTAACATTATATTAAAAATTTAAAGATTCAAATATATATTTAGTCAAGTAAACTCAAAACCAATATTCAAAACATTTAAAACTAAGATGTACAAAAAAATTTAAAATAATAATAAATTGGTCTAAAATTCATTCAACATGTTTGTTATTTGTTTCATTATATCCCACAGTTGCAGTTTCATTCCACGGGTCGGGCTAGTAAAAATAATGGCATCGTGAATTTGCAACAACTAAATGGGTTATTGCACTTTTGGCTTGACTGGGGCCTAGGGGGATGCGCCGAGGCCAGCCCCCCGATTTTACGGTCTTCTAAAATTATTGTCCAGAAGTTGGGCATTTTTTTTTGAACCCACGCCTTCCTCAACGAAGAACCAGAACTTGAGGTCTGGCGCCTTAAGACCACTCGGCCATCCCTGACATTCTGTGTTTAACTCTGAATCTACAAATACATAAATTAGCTAATACATTCCCACCGTGGACAACACCAAAAATCTAATTTAGTTATGGAATTAATAAAATAGTACTTAATGTAAAATTATATAAAAGGCTTAACGGCTCCAATATTTTTTTTATTAATACTGATTATTACAATAAATTATATTCATCCAATTAATCATAATAATAGTCATTTATAATAATGGACAAGAGAGAGGGAAAATCTCCTATTTCTAGAGATTATTAGAGAGTACATCTCAGTTAGGCAAACTTTTAAGTTCCTTCATAACATACTATTTTTCTAAAAACGGATTTAAGATGAAATTGTTAAGTGATGAAATGTATGTTAGATGGTACTTGGTGTGCATCAAAAAATCTGCCTAACATTTTTAAGTTCCTAACTGGTAAATGCAATTAACCACCAATTTTGGGATCAAAAATTATAGAGTCTCCTATACTATTTGTGACTATAAAGAAATGTCTTATGTTGCAGGGAATTTCCAAAATTTCCCAATTTCTAAGGTAGAAAAACAAAATATGCATATTTCGTTGTTAATTCTGGGTTAAAACAGTAATTAAGGGAACTATTATGCTAAATTCGTCCTCCGACAATATGATGAACCACACTTCGCGGGCTAGAATGTTTCAAGGTGCTATGACATGAAGAATTATGTCGTAAATGGCTTCTTTGTGTTTTTTGTTACTTTGTACCAAAAAAAAGTAATGACAATTAATTATTTATTAACATTTGAATTTGATATTTACTTAAATTTCAGCGGTGAAACAACGTTTAGAGACGTTTGTTATTAAAACTACATAATGAAAATGGTAATTTGATATCAGGTAAGGGAACTTATATCAATCTTCCAACAAAATATACCCAAAACTTTTTGATTAAAAAAAAAGTCCAAAAATTTTTAAAGAAGTATATAACAATTCAACGAGTTATTATTAATAATGCGAAATGTTTGAGTAACCAATCCTAGCAAAGTAACTACCTTAAGATTTCAAAAATTTGATTCCCTCTTCAAAACATCCAACCATATTGAACAAGTATTTATCCTCAAAAATATTAACAATAAGTAGCTTAGACAAAAAATAAAATATTACTGGAGTTGCAAGAATTGACTTCTCCCCACTACTAGAGAGTGCAATAAAAATAGTTTCAATCAGCGTGAAACAATTAATAAGCAAACTTATTGAAAGCATTGTGATTCTAAAATTTCTTATGAGCTTCAAGTTTAGAACCCAACTTACCAAAATCAAACCCAAATATTTATTGGATTAAACCTAATTGAGCTTAAACCAATTATCAATATTCTATCCAAATTACTAATTTAAAAATTTTTTAAACCCTTTATAATTAAAAATAAAGTTTTCAGCAAAATTGTACTATGAATATAAAGGATCAACAACAATCCTTTTTTACCCCCCTGCAATGTTTTTTTTTTTTTTTTTTTTTTTTTTGAAAAATTTACCCTCAAGTGTTTTTAAAAAGTGATTCTTTTGCTTTGTATCCAAAACCCAAAAAAAACCTTCCCAGGGGGAAATTGGGTTTCCTAAAAAAATTGATAAAGAAATTGAGTATAAAAAATGAACCCAAATGCACTTTATGATCCAATGCAACTGCTAAAACCTTGACACCTTTCAAATGGGAAGGAACAAATAAATCAACCAATGAACAAACAAAGAAAATCGACCAAAACACCAGAAAACCTGCATAGCAAAAGTTGTGTGGTTTGTTTAACTAATTACAAATAAAGTGAGGAGTTTTTAGCAACATAAATATAAGGAATAAGGTTGCCAAATTGGCCACTGAACGTAACGCTGAAAATGGCAATTAGACCCAACTGAAACGAAAAAAAAAAAAAAAAAAAAAAGTGCAATTAGACACACGTGAACACTCCCTTAAAATGTATGGCAATTTCACCTGATAGCCAGGTCTGTTGGAAAAAAAAAAAATAGCTTTAAAAAAATGACAATAAAAAAATGGGCATTGTTAAGTGGCTATTTTGTGGTACAATTATCAAGTGGGGTCCACAATCCCGATTTGGGCCCCGGGTCAAAAGTGGATTCCCCCGGATTCTTCGTAGTGAGACGAAAAGAGATTGATATATTGTACCGCCCCAAAACGGATAATGGGTAAATGAGCATATTGATAGTCAAAGTAGAACCCATTTTGAGTTTTGGAAAATGAAGGGAAAATGTGAGCGCTTTTGTTCACAGTTGCCATTTTTTGGATGAAGATTTTCCCCCCTTATATAATAAAAACAAGA